>JAZHYW010027425.1:0-26170 GCA_037355805.1 Ixodes ricinus | reverse complement strand
ATATATGTTGCCCCCCCCCCCCCCCCCCCCCCCCCCCTGGAGCCTGGGTGGAAACACCCAGCCATACCAAAGAACCACCATGCAGATCACCGCCTCTCTCCTCCTCCTCCTCCTCGCCTCCTCCTCACAACACGCTTACTATTGCAGCAGCCAAGCATCTTCAAAGTTGTAGCTTCCGTAAAACGCGACCTTTTATCAGCGTAGTTCTTCAGCAGGGGGCCCCCCCCCCCCCCAAGCCCCGGGAATTTTGCCACAGACGGTGCTACCAGGTCAGAGTGCGGCCAGGCCCCCCCCCGCCCCAGGAGCCTCGAAAAAAAAAGAGCGCGCCCCGGTGAGGGGATTGAGGAAACATGACCAGCATTGAAAGTAAAACCAAAATCGCGCCACAGTTGAGCCAACAGACAAAAAAAACAGAGCGTCAAGGAAGAAACACAGCACCATTGCCATCGCGTGCCCCAAATACGCCGCCGCAGGAACAGGAACAGTAAAATCAAGAACGTGTACAAACAAGAACATGGTCACTGGATACCGCGGTAATGCAACATCGTACACCTCCATGGTCCGCAGGTTAGTCCAGCCGACCCCTAAAGTGGAACAAAAGGTTTTGTAGAGAGCCGCCTTCATCAATACGCTAATAGGGGAAGAAACGAGCTATGGAGATCCGGTCAAAGGTCGAAAAACGTCCGGGGAGCCTCCTCCGGGGAAACGCCCGAAGAGCCGCGCCATCCGAGGGGGGGGGGGGTATTATTAACTTTCATACCGACACCGCGCGTTATTATCATCATCAGAATTAATAGCCGAAGATTGTGGCACCGCCCATGGTACGAGGTAAAGCCGTCCAGCCGATCAGCAACAGAAATAACGGATGTAATGAAAGATAAAATTTTGGGATCAAAAAGAAACCGCTGACCGAAAGATATTCACAAGAAGGAGCAAACCATCATCAGGTGGAAACGCCAAAGTTGGCCAAAGGTAAAGAGCTACCACCTACCAGGTAATGAATCCGGACTGAAAACCGTGGTGTTGATAACCGTCGAAGATGGTGTCATAGCCATGTAGGTGAATCCCGCCGCGTTGGGGTGGGGAACTGGAGTCGTTGGGTCGGAGAAGTCACCGGCCAGCCAACAGCGGGTCAAGCCAAGAAGGTGACAAAAGACGCCAAATCATTTTACATGCCTTCGAACAAGAAGGGGAAGAAGCCTCCACAAATAGAGCGCGTCAATGTGTGGCCCAGCAACACGAGGTCAAGGAGAGGTGTTATGTGAAAGCTGCAACGCAACAGATAGTAAAGGGGGAAAACATCGTATTACCGTGAGAACGGGGTGCAAAAATGCACCACCACTCCAGCCCAAGAATATCCAACATCGCAGGAAGAGTGCTTTTTCAGGAAAACAACAACAAAATACAAAATAATAAAAAGAACAAAAAGTAAAGAAATAAGAATACTACGCAGAGGCAAACGCGCCGCGGGGTTTATAAAAACAGGCACCATCCTGAAAGCCCCAGCGCGAGGATCGAAGCAACGGGGAAGGCAGACAATGCCGCGCCATGGCAAAATACCGAGGCGGCAATGAAAGAAGGCACGACAGTTCAGGAAGGAAGAAGTTGCTTAATGGCGAAGAAGCTGAAGACCGCGACCCAAACAGCGGTTGATGTCGCCAGTCCGGGCGAAACACGCCGCCGGTAATATCGGTCAGCGGTAACGTTCGAACATCGCCAGAGCGCTTAAGAGCCCAACAGAACCTTCTTCCGGGATGCGTCTCCAGCACCGCCGGGGCATCAGCGAACAACATCATCGTGGAAGGCCTGCCACCGTAGAGAACAAATAAAAGGCTTTACCCACCAGGCCATTGATACGGTACGCCCGCATCGCTTCATCAAATAATTTTTTCATCAGCGCCGCCGCCGCAGGCGGCGCCAGCCACGCCAGCTTCCCATAATAGAGAGAAAGCAGGCTACCCATCAGAAGCCGCCGTCACACGAAATGGAAGAAAAAACATCGATGAAATCCAGGCAGGAACAGAGCCGTGTTGTCGCCTGAAGAACACGCCCAGCCAAAACAGGGAGCGGTATTAACGTAAATAATTCCCCACCCCAAATCGCCCAAAACATTTTTAAAGCATCCGATCGTCCCTCCCAGAAACAGAGAAAACACAGGGTTTGGGGGAACAAATAATGCACATAAAACAAAATTATCATAATATCGTAATGCCAAAAGAACGCGTCTCAAAAAAAATCATAAAATTTCATTTTTATATAAAAAAACCAAAAAAAGCAAAAAAAGAAACACCGCCCGGGGTCGTTATACAAAACACATCAGACTCCGCCACCGAATAAAACAGGAGGTGATTTCCGCCGACGCGCGCGCCGGGGAATTCGCCAAGTCGTTGAATAAACATCCACATCCGGGGAGAGGCCAAACGCCCAAACGGTGAAGGTCCAGGAAAACAAAACAGCATAAACAGCGTCAGAAGAAAAAATGTCACCGAAGAAACCGCCGCCCCCCGCAAAAAAAGAGCGCGCACACCGCGCAGGGGGGCACACATATGTAACCCCACCGTAAAACCGAAGAGAAGGTAGAAAAGCATCGTTTCACGGCAGAACACGTAGAAGGCACGGCTGGATGTAATGAAAGCACACAGAGAAGAAAAAAATAGGGGTGCAGCAGGCGCCCCCCACGCCCAGGGGGGGAAACCCGACAAAACGTGAGAACATCGTCCGGGAACAACAACAGGAGCTACAAACCCCAGCGCCTCCACCGGGGGGGTCCAGGCCCACAGCCCAACGAGGTGAGGAGGAGTCACGCAGGCGGGAGCTGCCGGGTGTCCAGGCAAACCAAAAAAAAAAAAAGACCCAGCGGGAAAATTTTCACGGCAAAGGCAAAGTGAGCATACTGGCTCATGTCCGTTAATTGCCGTGAAGACATCGTAACCAGGAAGCAGGCACCCAGGTCCACGGAGCGAAGGTAACGCCCGAGTGAGAGCCGAGAACAACAAAGAAACGAGGTGCGCGTGCCATGTCCACCGCAATACAAGAGCGATAAACCGCGGTTTGGGTTCCGCCGCCGCAGCATATGAAGGGGAAAGATGCGCTGAAGACGCGTTTTTAGAAAAACGTCTTCAGCCCCGGCCGCAAGAGACTCTCCATCATCAGGGGTAAAGAATCCAACACGTCACCTGCCGATACCGCGATCAAAGTAAAACAAGCAAACATGGGTACCAGAAGCGGGACGAACGCAGATCAGCAACCCAAATATTCAAGCGTGGTGGCCGTAAAATTAAACACCGCCAGGCAAAAATAATGTACGCCCAAAAACAAAGTCACGCCTTTGTAGCCCAGGTCGCAAAAAAAAAAAAACACACCGCCCACACACCGCCATAAAATAATATAATCAGAGCCAACGTTAAACGGGGTCAAGGTCATTGTATGCGTAACGCATTAATGCGCTACAATATTAATCCCACAGCGCAGGTTTGATGTTCATTTATATTTCAGACAAAGATACGCTTTGGAGTCCGCAGCCAAAATAAAGATCCTTTTAATTTCAGAGCAACATCGCATCCGCTAAACGCGATTAGGGGTGACCGAAAAAAAGTTTTAATTGCAGCAACAAAAAAAAAACACACAAAACAAACAGCCCTTCCATGAAAAATACCGAGCCGCCAGAAGAGCCGCGCCGCGGTAGGCCCCGCCGCGCGCCCGGGCGCCGCGGGGCCGCGAGATCGATAAAAAAAATAATAAAAAAGACACACGCACATATTGAGAGGATCCACGTCCACGGACGTAAAAAAAGAATCACACAGTAATGAAATAAAGATTGCAAAACACACACCACACCAGTCCTTCGACATTTTACCCCCGGGGTAAAAGCTTTTAGAGCGAGAAACAAGAGCTGAAAACAAATGGAGATCGCGGGAATTTCAAGAAGAGCTACAAAAGCAGAACAACATACAACAGATCAAGAAAAAGAATCATCATAAATAATAAAATCAACACGCGTAGTGTGGTGTTGCCAGAAGAGTTACCAAACCCCGCGCCCAAAGACAAAAAAAAGAAGCATCGACCAACAACAAGAGCATACGATGCCTTTGAAAGCCAACGATGCGCGCGCGACCGTGAACGCAGGCGATTTCTTCGTGGTGCTGACGCATCACCTGATTGAGTTGAAACCCAGACCACCAGAGCTTTTTTTTTTTTTTTGGGGGGGGAACTTCTTTTTTCCATTAATAAAAAAAATTTAGAGTATTTTCTGTCATCAACCTTATTGGGAAGATTTTTTTTCTTCCGCCCTCATCCCACATATGAGTTCAGAGTCCAAAACCTTTATGAGATCTTCTTCAAGAACAGTTGGGCTCATCAGGCCCGGAAGAAACACATCATCAGAAAACGATCTTCACAAAGACGTGTTCAACTAGCGTCATCAACTACCTTAAGGGGATAGACAAAGTTTTCTCGCTCTCGTATCAAACACGTTCACTGAGACACAATTTTTACGCTCAAAAGCCTCAACGTCTTGGGGGAAGGTTACAGGGTACGTTTTCGGAAACAGATAATTGAATGCATATGTTCACGATACGAGGATGCTCTTTCTCTGTAAGCCCCGTTTGCAGGATGCAAAGCACCACAAACACAAAGCACATGTCCCGTTCAGATTCGCGAAGACTGCGAGAATGAATGGGAATCTTCTAGAAGACCGTGACCGAGCGTTGCTTTCTCGGCTCTGCGGGCGGCATTATCCCCCTTTTAAAAGTGCATCGTCCCGATGCAACGTGAAAGGAAAACAGAAATGGCTAAAAAAATTTACGGTGAAACGAAATAAACATGCAGTGTCGCAATCCTATCGTGCGTAGAACGGCTTGAGTCGAACGACGTGGACGACTTCGGGTCGTGGCTGGCGGCGTCCTGATGGTCGGGTTCCGTCGGGGAGCACCTCGTAGTTCAAGTCCCCAAGGCGGCGGATGACCTTGTAGGGTCCGAAGTAGCGTTTTAACAGTTTTTCGCTGAGTCCGCGGCGGCGAATGGGCGTCCACACCCACACCCTGTCTCCGGGCTGGAACTCCACGTCGCGGCGACGAAGGTTGTACCGACCAGCGTCGACACGTTGCTGGTCCTTTATGCGAAGGCGAGCTAGCTGGCGCACCTCTTCTGCTCGTTGGGTGACCAGCTGGGCGTCGTCGGTGCCGTCGTCCGTCGGGTCGTGGGGCAGCATGGCGTCGTTCGTCATCGGCAATACCACCTCCGGTATTGCCGCACTCGGTTTTCCCGGCGAGACATGGAGACAGGCTCTCTCGGCGGGACCTGCGTAGAGGCGATGCTGGGCGGTGGGGTGACGGCGATCGGAAACCGCGACGGGTAGACGGTCCCGGGGATGGCGACCGGCGGAGGTATTCGTCGATGTCCCGGGGTCGCTCGCCGTAGCGTGGTCGCGGGTCGTCGGGGTGGAAGCCGCGTAGCCCCAGCTGTCGGTACGGGCAACGGCGGTAGACATGGTCAGCTTCCCCGCAGTGGAAACAAAGCGGGCGTCGGTCGGCCGTTCGCCACACGTCGGTTTTTCGCGGCGAGGGTCTCGGCGAGGGTCTCTCCGGGCGGACGTGCTGCCGTTCTTCGCGTCGTTGGAAGTACTGCGGCGCTGGAGGTTCACGTCGTGGCGGCGCCGTAGCCTGGCGGGGAGCTTGCGGCGGTCGTCTGGCCATGGCGGCGTAGGTCAGCGTCGGTTCCTCCAGCGGAGCAGGGTTGACAGGAGCCCGTGGTTCGATGGCTCTCTCAACCTCTTCTCTCACAACTTCGGCGATGGACAGCGACGCCGGGGGTCGGCAGCAGGCAGCAGTTTCTTGAGTTCCTCGCGAACGACTTGACGGATCATCTCGCGAAGCTCGTCGGTGCTGGTGCTGAACTCGGAGCTTGCCGATGCCAAAGTCGAAACGTCGTTGAGCCGATGGTAGTGGCGCGCTCGGGCCATTAACGCCCGCTCGATGTTTGTCGCTTCGGCAACAAATTCTTCGACGGTCGTCGGGGGTTGCGAATAAGTCCGCCGAAGATTTCGCTTTTCACGCCCCTCATAAGGAAGCGTAATTTCTTCTCGTCGGTAGCTTGCGGGTCGGCGCGGCTGCTCAGGCGGAGGATGTCTTCAACGAAACTGGTGACTGTTTCGTTGGGGCCTTGAGTCCTCGCCTGGAGAAGGTCTTCGGCCCGCTGCCTGCGATGCTGGTTCATGAACGCCCGCTTCAGCTCGGTGACGCAGGCGTCCCACGACGTGAGCGCAGCCTCGTGGTTCTCGAACCAGTGCCTCGCAGTACCCTCCAACGAAAAGTAGAGGTTCTGCAGGTACTGCTCGGCGGTCCATCCGTTATGGCGTGCCACGCGCTCGTAATGTTGGATCCAGTCCTCGACGTCCTCGTGGATCTCCCCGTGGAAAGGCGTCGGAGTCCGAGGGGCGACGGGCAGGTAAACGACGGGTGGAGCGGTCATCGTCGTGGCCTTCTTCTACCCCGCACCTCCACCAGAAATGTCACGAACGGAGGTGACACGAAGACGAGCAGTGAACTCAAAAATAACGGTTTAATAGGCGAACTTGTGCCAACCAAAAATAAGTAAAGAACGAAAGAGCGTCGAGGCAGCAGAAAAGCAGGCGGCGATTCGGCGGCGACAACAGAGCAGCAGCGGGACTCTGACTCGACAAGGTCGCGGGTAGCTGCTTATCTACAGTGCGTCGCTATCTCGAAAGTTCGGCAAAGGAGGCTCGGGCGTCGCGCGCTCGGGGCGAGGATGAACTGGCACTTTCGAGAACAACAAAGCAAAGGGAAAGTTACAATTAGTGCGAGAATGAATGGGAATCTTCTAGAAGACCGTGACCGAGCGTTGCTTTCTCGGCTCTGCGGGCGGCAATATTGCGGAAAAAATTTTGTAGAAAGATATTTTAAAATATGCGTGTCCCAGATATGCCATTTAAAAAAAATGTTTTTCCCCTTGCAGTGTTCTTTTAAGGTCATGCGAAGTATAGATTTCTGACAGCTCTCGCCATCTTGCTGATTATATTAAAAAAACAAAAAAAAACGCTAATTTGCCTTCAGCGTCTCTTGAGAGCAAAAAGCGGTCAAAAAAGGTAACCTTGCTGCGCCGGACATCATTCAATTTCTCCCTTTTTAATCTCACTCTGTTAATATTTTGTTTTCTTTTCCCGGCAAGTCATGTTCCTTCCCGGAAACTCGCGAATGGTATGCTTGCTGACTTTAACCAGGGTGCCGTTCAAGTGTGTCTTTAGCACACGGCTAAGGCTTAGTTTATCTTGTTAAAGTCAGGCAACGATACGTATGGTCCATTTTTTATATTAAACTGATTTCAATTTGGTCCATACAAAATTCTAAACATTGTTAACAGGATTGTTAGAAAATGAAGTATTCGGCGCTGCAGGCCCTTGTGCTATGAACTAATTGCTTTTCTGCGTCGCTGCGGCTTTCTTCAGCCAAAAGAAACTAATACTAGTACTAATACCTCCTTCGAAAGTTCCAGACACTGGTTACGAAAAACATGAATGGAACCAAAGTGCTTACTCACACCTCCGTATCGACGTCCATATTGATTGTGAAGGCCGTTGTCCGCTCGAGTTGTCGATTTCTGTTCTTGCGGCAGTTCTCAAGTCGTTTCAGCACCTGTCAGTTCAGCACCATTCGGGAGCCTCGTTGTTGTTGATGCTGTCCTTGAGTTGCTGGCATATGTCCACGAAGGAAATTTGCTGAAGGTTAACGTGATTTTAAAAAGGGAAGGTAACTCAAGCGCTAAAATATTATGATGTTGTTGCTTTTTCCAAACGTTTCTCTTTTTTTTTTCGTACTTACCCAAAGGTTTTGTTTTGAGAATAGAATGCCCACTTGTAACTTCGCTTTCTTCTACACTGAGAACCAGCACCCCTGGAAACCACAACAGTGAGGAGGTTTAGTTCATTACATGTTCTTAAAGCAATATTTGCATTGTGAGATTTCACCGGTGCAGTACGGATGCTAGCCTAAGAGCTTTAACTTGCATCGTCTAGTCATCTAGATGGGGTATGTATCACTAATACACGACCGATCTTGACAATCCAGATGGAATCGGTGATGGTTGAGACTGAACCGAAAATCCCTGGGTTCTGCAGCGCGAGTTTTCGCTCCACGTTCTCCGATCTCTGCTTTCACCAAGAAAGAAGCTGTAGTGATAGAAGAAGACGTCGAAGCACCTGAGTGGTAAGATTAGACCTTTTCTCCTGGCATTTTCGGAACGTAACACGATAAACCGTAATGCCATTAATGAGTACGGAATTTTTTTTTTTTCAACGCTGGCACCGTGATGTTATTTCGAGCGCTAGAATTTAAATTTTAATCTTTGAAGCGGAATTTGACTGACCGGTATGGATAACGTGCACTCAATCGATGTAGCCCGACATGCTGAAGATATACCTACTGCGAGCGTTTTTATCCACAGTGTTAAGCATTACGCTGTGGAAGTGGTGCTTTGAAGGAAAAATATTAGAACGAATAGCCACCATCATACACTGTGGAACGTAAGTATGATAACGAACAACGCCGTCAAGGCCCGTGCGACGTTGTCAAGGCTAGAGTAGTTTCCACAGCTCACCCGAGCTAAAATAAATATCACTATCACAGTGCTCCAGGTCCGCACTGCTGCACGAGCCCGTCTTGAGCCTCAATTGCAAGCATTATCTTGCAAATCAGGAGCCCAAACAAAAGGCAAGCACCCTCGCAGAAAGAAGCGTCAAAGACTTGTGGAATATACGTCCAGTCAATGTCCACAGCGCGAGCGAAGCAGGAACTACAAGATCGAGCGCAGTGCTTTGAGCAGACCTGATATGTACATACACGCGCACGCTCACACGCGCTCACACATGTAGTTTTCACAACGTTGTGACATTATGAATTCACTGGAGGTTATATTGGAGAATGAGCCTCAGCTGAACGGTGAGAGAGATACGACTAATTCTGTCTTACGGATGGTTTAGTATCTATACCAATAATGTATTAAACTTTTGTTTTACTGAAGTATGTTTAAAGTGTTGCCTAGCAGCTCCACATTCGACTACATACTTTCAAAATATGCCGATCATGCCTCATATTAGCGCTAACTTCAGCGCTCCAAAAAGCTCGAAACTCTGGGAATAAGTGATTCGGGAGTGTGCCATATTCTCGTGTACGTCACGTATTTGATAAAATTACATGTGACGAGTGGTAAAAAAAAAAGTATACAGCATGGTGGCGGCCAGTTGAGGGCGGGAGGGTGGCGGGGGAATTTTCGTGTCCTGAACGGTATCCTGACTTATCACTCTAAACCCTTCCGCCTGTTTGACGAGAATGAATTCCACGCCTGCGTGTCAGAGTTTTATGGTCACACTGAGGTGCGGAAAGTATTTTTTTATACGTTCTATCTACCGCCACGTTATATCTAACGCCACTTTTTGTTCCTTGTTCCTTTTGTTTATAAATGATCTTCCTTCCTGTATTACCGATGAAAAAATGTTCGTTTGCTGGTGATCTTAAACTTTTTATAAGTGTGAAGTCATTGGCTGATTGCTTCCTTTTCCAGGCTGGCATAGATCGTGTTTCTGAATAGTGCGCCCAAATCGCCTGTCACTTAACCCCAAGGTGCTAACATTCATTGTGCTATCCAGGAAGCGCGACAAACTTTATGTTTTTTTTATATAACCTGGGAGGGCTTCGATTCCTCGGGTTCCTTTCATCTAAGATCTTGGCGTATCCATCAATAGTTCACTGTCATTTAACAATCACGTATCTTCTGCAAATGATTTCACGATTGAGTCGCCAGTTTTCTACGCCCCGTTGGTTACTACACTTGTTTAGACATTAGTAAGGTCAAGATAAGAATTGGGCTCAATCATTTGGAATTCATTAACTTTATCACAGGCTGCTGCAATAAAAAATATACAGAAACGAATAATTAGAATAGTGTATGAAGAAAGTATTTATACGATCATAAAACGTTACTTGTTCGACTTGCGTTGTACAAGCCTGCCGTGCGAGGCAATACACGTATTTTATATTTCTTCGCAAAGTTGTGCACGGAGAAGTGATGTCAATAAATTTGTTGCGTTTTTTAGACTTTCGTGTTCCGTCAGAGGTCAGCAGGAATGTGCTGACTTTTTACCCATTTTGTATGTCTTCTGTCTCTCATTTATCGAGAAGCAATTAGCATTTAATAAAGCTCTTTGTGACATTTTTTTTTGTTCTTACCAGTTTAGGTTTTATGCGAAGGGGTCTTTGAACTACCTATTGTAGGGCAGGTTTTGCTGTAGCCTTTTCAGTTTCTATCTATCTATTGTTTATACTTACTGTACACTAAAGCAAAGCCCGTGCGTCCACTTTCTCGCACAACATGGAGAGCCAATCACCGTAACCCTACTAAGGCAGCTCAGCGAATGACAATGCCGAAACATATGTTTAGACCAAAAAACCACAGTCTGAGTTGTGACATTAAGCAATGAAAACGTTGACAAACTGTGTGAGCTGGTACAGTTTTCCTACTGCTGTACCCAAGGTGGAGAGGTCGAGTCCCCGTCGCCCGCAGAGCCTTTTTTAATCGAATAAAATGGGCATTTACCGCCCAGCGATTCAAATAATGTCACGTGACGGTCACGTGACACGTGGCGCTGTGCTGCGTCATGTGACCGCAGCGCAGCGCCCTCCCTCGGATGCAGCACAAACCCTGTGCGACATCACGTGAGCGCCATCTGTCGGACGCAGCTCGAACCCATCACACGTAAGACGCCCTTAGCGTGTGACATCACGGGGTTGTTATCAGGTGATGACCACAACACCTGGCTTGTGGTCTGAGGTTTGCGGTTTGAGGTTTGCGGTTTGAGGTAAGTGGCACGCTTCTGGCACGCGCCTGACACGTGACCTCACACCTATACCGAGCACGTGACGCGAGGGCGGGACCTCGCTGAGCTCCGATTGGTCACTGGATAATGCCCTGTGGGCGGGGCCATCGATGCCCACGGCCTGTCATTGGTCACTGGGATGGGAGAGAGGGAAAGGGCCCCGCCCTACTGCGCTGTGATTGGTCGGATCGGGTTAGGCTCCGCCCTCCTGCGCTGTGATTGGTCGGATCGGGTTAGGCCCCGCCCTCCTGGGCGTTTGTTGACAAACTGTGTGAGCTGGTACAGTTTTCACTACTACTGTACACGAAAAATCATCTCCACCCCACGCTTTCAGGTATCTGGCATGGTTGTTTCTTCTTTGACAGATGCCAATAGACCATTTGCTGTCTTACCCAAGCATCAGGGAGAATGCAGGGATTGGTGTTCCACGCGCCACACGCGCACGCCTTTCCTGTACAAAAATATTCGAAGTAAATAACCAAAAGAAAGCATTGTCGAACGCGCGTGCAAGATGCCATTTGTTTTAGGTATTTGCTTTAGAAAACTTAATACTGCTAAGGCCAGCACGTGCGGCGCGGTAGAACACCAATCCCTGCATTCTCCTTAATGCTTGGGTAATATAGCAATAGGTCTATTATTATGGCGCGTCAGGCATGGCCTTTCTGTAGATCATTTCTTCTTTTTTTGTGCAGGCTTCTCCCGCAGTTCATCTGTATCCCGCCGCACAGGCGGCCAACCAAAATGAAACAACTTATAGAAACATATCGCACACCGAGAAAGCCTATTTAGCTCCTCTTACTTCATTGTTGATCAAACATTATGCACAAGACTGAGCACTACCAAGCTCAGTTTTTCGTCAACACATTCGACGCCGTTCCGCGGGTGCTACACCGAGGCGATGGTCTCTCAAATGTTCTTGTGTTTTGCCATTGCACTAGACGTTCACTTGTTTCCATGTTAATTGAGACGTCCGAGCAGCCGGAATGCTCCAGTACTGGCGTCGTTGTTTTTCCCGCGGCCGCAGTGGGACCACCGTGTGGACGGCAGTGGGCTCACGCGTTCACGAAGACGAAGAACCAGACGACGACGAAGCAGACGATAAAGCGATTCTAAAGCGAAATGACAACTGGAACTGTTTTTTCTGCGCTTGCTGACAAACTTAGGCATCACAAAAAACACAATAATATGAAGGTACAGACATGCAAGAGAATCAAGCCGATACCGGGGCGTGCCAAACGATAATCTATGATGATGTACGCGCAGTCCTGTAGTCGGGAAGCCCGAAAAGGAGGACTGCAAGTAGCATGGCGGCGGCACCACTTCCGGAATGCGCGCGCTTTTGCAGTTCGCTTGGTGACATCGCTGTATTCATTTGTAGTGCCGCTCCTTTTTAATAATTGTAATACTTTATTTGCACACATTTTTGGTCTTTTAATGATCAGGGCACTTTGTAGATATGACAAATCGCGTAGAAAATAGTACCAAGATTTAGATGGAGAACTGGAGCTTGTAGAACCGTAGAGAGCAACTCGAGATACGAAGTGGTTAGTATGTAAATTGAGCGTGAACTTAAATATTTATTTGTATATCACCGTACTTCCGTAGAGATAATGCTTTTCTTTTTCTTTTTCGATTGCCAGTTGGTTTTATGTATCTTAGGCATAGAGCCTTTAAATTGAGCACAATGAACAAAAAGTGTACACATTTAAAAAGTCTGCCAAGAGCAAAATAATGCGCTGCTTAGAATTTCGTGAAATAATAATAATAAAAAATCTAGTTTGTCCCATTAATCTTACGCGCCGTCCCACCACCGCTGCCGATAGATGGCGCAAGTGGTGTTGGCGCGCTCTTGTCTTGGAATTCTGGGTAAATTTAGTTTACGTCGGACGCGCCGGTGAGGTCGACGCCCTACAGAGTCTCCCCGCGACAGCGCGAGATAATGAAAGAAGTTGTTCGGCACATGTTAGAAGTGGATGTAATTGAACCCGGGGAGAGCGACTACACGTCTCCATTGATCTTAATTGAACTGCTGGGAAAAGACACAAGTCCCTGTATTAATTGCAGGAAACTCAACTCAATCGAGCGAGACCAGACCTATCCAATTCCGAACATCGAGGAGAGGCTCGAGACGGTGAGCTCGGCCCAATTCATTTCCACCTAGGATTTGGTCAGGGTCTACTGCCCTGACCAAATCGCTCTTGTGAGGTACCCCGCACCGAGCGTGCGTAGTCGCTACAGCAGCGTTTATATTTCCTTTGGGTACATTTCGGTCACTAAGGGTTGAGCAAAAACGCGCCTTTCTGCTTTTCGGGCCTGATGGATAGGTACTCGACGGATGTGAGGACTTTGCGTTGCTCTACCTTGAAGATGTCGCGGTGTTCTCTCGAACTTGGGAGGAACACGCGGCGCATGTTAGAAGTGTCCTAGGAACGATACGCCGCGCCGACCCTCAGTGAGAGCCAAGAAGTGTCAGTCAGACTAGAGCAGAGGTAACCACACCTTGGTCGACGAAGATTGATCGCCATTGGACGTAGAAGACCACTCCGAGCTCGGAAAAGTTGCTGCTATCGAAGAGTTACCGACGTCCGCTTCATCGCAAAGACGGCAGTTCGTGCCTTTCTCGGCCTAACCGGCTACTGGCCAGCGCTCTATCGCCAATTGCTCTGAAATAGCATGTCCGCTGACTGACGCGCTCCGGAAGACGAAACCGCTGCACGTTCTTTGAAATGATGAGAAACAGCAGTCATTCGGCACCTTGAAAGGCGTGTTGATGCGGAGGCAATTCTTGAGAGCGCCTGATTACGAAAGGGCCTTTGTCATTCAATGCGACGCGAGCGACCGCGGAATGGGAGTGGTATTGAGCGAGATGGATTTTAACAACGAGAAGCACCCGATCATGAACGCGAGTCGCAAACTCACGACCCGAGAAGAAGCTTATAGCGCCTCCGAGATGGAGATGTGCCTGTTTGGTCTGGGCGGTGCTGAAGCTGGCCTGCTACGTTGCCGGGACAAGATTTACCATTGAGACAGACCACTGTCCTCTCACCTGGTTAAGGAACATGTCGCCCAAAAATGGTTGTCTCGCTCCGCTAGAGCCTCACGCTGCAACAGTATTCGTTTGACATTGAGTACAAGCGATGAACAAACGCCGACAGCTTGAGCCGCTGCTCCTAGGCTGATGGAATCAATGTAATAGAATTCCTCTTATGCGGAAAGTCTATTTGTGCACCGACAAAATTGTTAGTGAAGCGTTAATATTACGTTTCAATGAGTGTTCCTAGTTTGTTTGAGTGTTGGCTGTGCATTTGCGTTAGTTATTTTGGGGTTCCTTTTCACGAGAGTTCAAGTTCATTGCTTTTGTTCTCCGTTTAGTTCCAAGCAATACGGTGCGCAAGTTCGTCTGCTTCTTTTGCAGGGCTTGTGGTGACGTCAGAACGCCTCAGCTCTGATTGAAGGAAAGTGGGTAGACCTCAAAGAAGCTTGCTTTGAGATCTACCCGCTATTCCACAATCAAAGCCAATCAGAACTTGGCGTCGTTCTGACGTCACCGTAATTCCTGCTCAAGAAGCTGAGGACTTGCTCTCCGCTTGGCAATGTTGAATATTTGCTTTGCTTTTGTTAAGAAAGTTTTGGTGTTATGCCTGGTGTGTCTCGGGGACGGGTTCGGCACTCGCCTACTGGGTGGTTTGAGGTTGTCGACAACGGGAGTCTTGGCCATCATTGTTCTTGAACCGACTGGAGGCAAGGCAGATGCAGGATCTAAAGCGGCTGGGATTCCAGCGTCACCCTCCCAGCGTCATCGACTGAACGACCTTCGGCCGAGCGGCTGCTGACCGACTCCACCTCAGGATCGACTTCGGGCGGCGGAGGTGCTGCTATGACCCGTCCCCATCTCCCTGTGTTTGTGAGTGCGTGGGAAGCTCGTCGAATCATTTTCCCAGTCGTTAGGGCCACTCTGGGGGATGGATTAGCCCAGGCTTAGCCGAACGCTTGGGGCCTGGCTGGTCTGGCTGGCGCCGGTCGCTTCAGGAGAAGCGCCGCCCGAGGACTCCTCTCCCTCACGTGTCAACCCTTCTGACCTCTACTTGCGGCTGGCGCCGAGGTGGCGGAATGCGACAATGTGTGTTTCGTGGTCTTCCGGGTGCTTATCCGTCACGGTGGCGGGAGGGGGATTAAACGGCGCCGGCTGTCTGCTGGGAAACAATCCAGGGATCGTCCAGCGGCCAATTTGCAGACGCTTGGAACTGTTTTCCATCCCATTATAGAATTCGAGTGTGGGGATAATCGTCGTCTTGCCATTCCCAAACGTTAAGCTTCCTCTGGGAGAGAGCTTAGCTGGTTCGTCTGCCGTCGGCCGCTTCAGGGGAGCACTACCCACGGAATCCTCCTCTCCCTCAGGTGTCAACAAAACCCCGACCGTTCGAGGGACGGTCGTCTTCAATCAGATATTTCGCTATGGAATAAACCTGTTAAGTTTTCTCGATACGATTCCCGACTGACTGGCTCGGACGTCGTTCGTGAGAAAGGTTGGACGCCAGCGAGATGGCCATGCAACCAGAGAGACAAGGCTAGGAGTCGACACCTAAGAGTACGTACCCAGACCCGTATCTTCCTTCCGCACGTGGTCCGTAAGCATAAGCTCCCGTGCTGAACACTCAATCAGACTCATCTTCCTTTCTTAATGGCCACTGGTTCTGATACCTGGTTCTCTTCGCCACATTGCTTTTAGACTGTATTTAATCCCTTCAGTAGTCTTCAGTTGTAGCAAGCAGACGGAGTCGCCGCGAGGGCTCGGTGAGCAGTGACGAAAAACTCGCCCCCGCATGACGCGCTTCGGCGCTCTGATACATACGACGGAGCAAATACAGCACATGGTTTTTAACAAGCTCGTGATTGGACCCGGCGGCCTGCAGCATTGGTTCCATCGTAGGATGAGACGGAGTATAGACGTTTGCAAAAATCGCCTTCTGCGCTGCTGCCATCTTTCCTGCTGGGCTGTGGAACGCCTTCTGAGGATGCGCTGTTGATCTGCTGTGCGGTATATCGGACGCTGCGCATGCGTCCACAGCTCAGTGACTCGGCATTTCTTCGCCCGGGTGATAAGCGATGCAAAGGTCTATAGACTAACTCAACTCATTGACGTCACGCCCCTGCGGTGGCGCTGCTGTCGGCACTGTGCGTGCGCAGACACTTCACTCCTCCCGAGTTTGGTTTCTGCGCATGCGCAGTGCCCATACCTGGTGTAGGCAAAGCGGGGTTGTTTGGAAACACTGCGCCGGTGTATAGACGCGGGCCATTTTCGGCAATCCGCCAGAAGATTCCACATTGGCGTCACGCCGCACATCACATCTCTTACCTGGCGTCAGCTGACACCGCAATATGACATTGTCATGTCAAGTCACGTTGCATGACGCCACGCGACTTAATGACGTCAGGTGACATCCTAAGTCACGTGATATCATGACACGGGACACTGTGACGTCAAGTGACAATAGGTCGTCACGTGACATCATGACGGAACGTAAAACATAGACATGAGACTGCTGATGAAGGGACACAATAAAAACAGAGCGCTTTTGCTAATTATGCCAGAAGGTTTCTCGGCCAAAAAACCGGTAAGGCTAGGTGTTTTTCCTTTTTTTGTATTTGACATCTATGTCAAGAAAGAGAATACATAAACGTTTAAAAAATGTAATATTAAAAATCAAGACCATTTCTTGAAGTAAATAATCCCCTGTCGTCATTAATAAAAAAAGACTCGGTTAACAGGTTCCACTGAGCGATGTGTGGAAAAAATGAAAACTGATAATCTGTTCTACAGAAAATTTCCCCTATCATTCTAGAATGATCCACACGATTTGGAAATATAGTTAGGTAATTCTATATATTCGCTTTTATCAATATCTCTAAAATCATTAAAAATTGCCAGCAAGAACCTTAAAGGGGTCCTGCAACAGCGTTTCGACTGATTTTTAATTTGCACCGAACCTAAGCGCACTGAACGTAGTAACTTAATGAAACTTTTCTTTTCGCAAAATTCGCTTTATTTTAAAAGTTATAGGAAAATTAGAATTACAAAAACAAGCAAAAAATAACCGCTTTCATGACGTCGTAGGTCCTGGCTTGAGTGGCCGTGAACTAGAGGAGGTATAGTGAGCTCATCGAGCGCTCACGGCTGCCGCACTTCGTGTCGACGGCTCGAGAGGGCGCTACTAAACCGTGTGTTGGATAGGCTGTATGAAGCGGGCGGCCAGGGCGACTCGCATTGCATTTGCTGCGCGATTAAAGACTATTTCGGCATAACACTTCATTGGCCACAAACGACAGCAAACACGGGGTAAATACCAGTACAGGACGGGAGCCACTTCGCGCTGCCATACCGCCAAATGGCCTTTGTACGCTCCGGGACCTTTCTACGCTCGCCGTTCATCGGCGCCTCATCCCACTAGCCCTTTCTAATATGCGCCGCTTTTTCCGCTGCTTGGTGGCGGGTATGTCGACGGGTCATTTCTTGTTTCCGTACTTTATAAACTGCATTTGTTTCTTTTCTGATCTAAAATACTGAACAAAAACTACTTTCATACATATTTGAAACGGTTCGCGACACTTATATTTTGTATCTCGACTAAAAAAGCTTTTAGCGGCTCTGACCAGTAGTAAGCCCAGGACCTAAGACGTCACATTTTGCGCGCTTTCGGTACCGCGGGTCGCTCTCGTCGGTGGAGGAGGTTTCCGCGTCGTCCGGTTAAAATATGACGCACTGATATTTAGTGACTCTCTCCGTGCCCGCTGGCTTGCCCGAACCCCAAGGGACGTGGAAACCGCAAAAAAGGTAGACGCTTAAATATGATTGCAGGGCCCTTTTAATCGAAAATCTTTGCGTCTGAACAATAAAGTCTCCCAACCAAATACATTTTAAATCTCTGTAACGCTATTGTTTCTACTATAATTTCCTGTTACAAATCTCGCTCGCCCGGTTTTGAAGTTTCTCTAACTTATCTGCATAGGTACTTTTGATACGGATCCCACAAAACATCCCGCACTTCAGTGTTGGTCAAACCAAAGGCAGTAGGCTGTCTCCCTTAGTTTCTGTTTGAGCTCCGCTTAAATTTCAAATTAGAAAATTTAAAGCTCGTCTGGCCTTTCTAGCAGTTTCAGTGACATGAGCATTAAAAAAGTGGGCTTGACAAGGTAAGCCTCAAATATTTAACATCACTGTTATTACTGAATGTATGATGATCAATAAAATAGCATGATGGGACAGGGCTACGTCTCGTCCTAAAAATGACTTGCCCACACTTATCCACATTCAGGCCTCACTCCCAAATCCTGCACCAATCCGATATTCCATCCAGATGCAACTAAAAGCCGAACCACTAACACTGTCAACCCTACTCTACAAATCACAATCGTCCGCAAACAGCTTCACAGACGAGATCATTGGTCGATGATATATCATTAATAAACACAATAAATAAAGAGGTCCCAGCACTAACCCCTGCGGCACACCAGAAGTCACATCAACAAAGTCTGAGCTTGCACCATTTACGACGACAGAACTGCTTTGTCTCAGAGAGGTAATTTTCTATCCAACAGTATACGTTTCCATCAAGGCTAAGAGAGCTCAGTTTGTGCTAGCAGCAAAGGGTCTGACACTTTGTCGAAAGCCTTCCTCAAATGAAGAAAGATGGCCTGCGTTTTTCCTTCCTCCTCAGCCGTTGAAACCAAGTCGCGATAAAGTTCTACAAGCTGTGTGGCGCATGAAGAGGCTCTTTCTAAAACCATGTTGAGCAGAAGAGATTTGTATTGAAATAGCCTCGTAACATTGCTATAAAAATATGCTTTAAAACCTTGCAACATATGCAGCTCAGTGAGATGGGGCGATAATTCCCCTCTTTCTGGTTTGATCCATGATTATGGATTGGCGTAACCCACGTCTCCTTCCACTGACCCGGGAGCACAGGTTGTTCTAGGGATTTACAAAAATAATATCTAAGTAGTGAGACACAACAAATGAGCACAATTTCAAAACTCTGGGCGACAAACCACCAGGACCTACAGCCTTTTTAATATCAAGCTCATCTAAACACTTCCTTATCCCTTCTACATTGACGACAATAGGATCCATTTGATTCACAATTTTTTCATTGAGATGGACTTAAGACCGATTTCTGACGTTAGAGGCAAAAATAAACGTGAAGTATGTATTAAAACAGCTTGACGTTTTGTAACTATCTTCAATTGCTTCACGCAGGGTATAATATATTTGGAATTCCAATATTTTCAAACAAAAAGCGCCGAAAGAATACAGGGACACAGACGAAGGAAACAAGACAAGGCGCACTCTCAACTGAAGTTTATTGAAAATTCACACGTTATATAGCGAAAAAAAACCCTGTTTACCCTATCTGCTCAGCCCGCGTTTCAAAAATTCAAACTCATGAGTTTGAATTGTGTACCAGCAATTAAAGTTAAGAAGGTAGGAGAAGCTCCTCCCACAAGCGTGATGCGTCGGTTTCAAATCCTTCTGCAGTCGAAGAAGAGTTCACTGGAAACGCTCCTTGTTCCGCTTCGATGTATAGATATTGGCTACAGAGTGATGCCAACTTGTCTCCGATCCCACTTTTTAAGAAAGCGACCTTTGTATTCATCGGAGAGGAACCGAGCCCCTGAAAGCAGCCTTTGTATCCATCGGAGGGGGAACCTAATCCCCGAAAGTCGTATTTGTTTCCATCGGAGGGGGAAAACTCTAATCTCCTTCTCGTGGCTTCCACAATGCTAAGTCAAAGTCGAAAGATGAAGCTAATATGAACAGAAAGGCAAGACCCTCCTCGCGCGTTGGTCGCGACGTCACGGAAACGATAGGACGCTATTGGATGCGGAGGTGGTGGAGGGATATATGATTCCCTTTGAGGGGCATTTGCCGCTACCTTCTTGACTTGCGCTTTGCTGACTCAGAACAGGATGCCTCCCGACCTTTTCTTCGAAGTGGACCCTTCCCGCATGAATAGCTGACCTTGTTTCCGGGATAGAGGGCCACTTTCCCCGCTTCGTTTGCTCTTATCATTTTCGAAGTTGTGAGCGGTGGGGTGGACCGTGGTGCGGGGGAATGTGTTCGGTGCAATAGTCGGTTACAAGTCAAGAAGGTAGAAGCTCCTCCCAGAAGCGTGATGCGCCCGTTTCAAATCCCTCCTCAGTCGAAAGAAGAGTTCCCTGGAAACGCTCCTTGTTCCGCTTCAATGGATTCCAACTTGTCTTCGACCCCCCCCTTTTAAGAAAGCGACATTTGTATTCATCGGAGGGGGAACCGAGCCCCTGCAAGCAGCCTTTGTATCCATCGGAGGGGGAAGCTAATCCCCAAAAGTCGGATTTGTTTCCATCAGAGGGGGAAAACTAATCTCCCTCTCGTGGCTTCCACAATGCTAAGTCAAAGTCGAAAAGACCAAGCAAATATGTACAGAAAGGCAAGACCCTCCTCGCGCGTTGGCCGCGACGTCACGGAAACGATGGGACGCTATTGGAGGATGCGGAGGTGGCGGAGGGATATATGATTCCCTTTAAGGGGCATTTGCCGCTACCTTCTTAACCTGTAACCGACTATAGCCGGTCGTGGCTTCGTTGGTGGCGGACTCTCCTCTCGTCACTCGCACGTCGATCGAGTCAACTGTTTCTTTGACATTAAGCTCAAATAAACACCGTATGAATTACCTCTGCAACGTCTGGTACGTACACTTTATTCCTTGAGTAGGTTCCCTTTATTTGTTTTGTTAGTAGTAAACTTTACGGGTCGAGCTAGCGCAGGTACCCTGCCCGCTCTGCGGCAGTACGTTGGCTACGCAATCAGGCTTACGACGTCTCTATCGGCCTTCGTGGTGGTCATGCACGGTGTCGAAAGCTTTCAATAGTTCACGCGACTGCGTTAGTGGATACAAAAGCTGACATTTCGGTCGATCAGGGGCGGGTTCCGACGTTCTACGGGCAGAGTCTAACAAGGCAGCAAGCTTCGGGCTGTGGCACCCGGAACAATAAATAAACTCTTACCCGGACCAAATCACCGGTGCGAAGCCCGTTAAAATTACGAGTCCATTCTTTTCGCGGCGGATTTAAGTGACGGACGTAAACATCCCGTTTTTCCGTTGATTTGTCTGCTGTAACGCTAGGACTACAGCGCCTTGGACGCCTCACCAGCGACAGGTGCCATCTTGTTTCGAAAGTCACTGACGTCACGTCAGCGTCGCGTTGTGATTGGTTGCCGCTTTGCGGTTCGTGAAAGCGGTTGGGAGAAATCAGTCCCGAAGCGGTTGGCTAACACACGCTTCAACCGCTCGATCCCAGCCGCTTTGCGGTGGAGAACGCGCGGATCCGCTTCGCGTTTGCGGATCCGCTTCCAGTGTGAACGCGCCATTAGAGGAGCTGTGCAACAATTTCAGTGCTTTGCTGAAATAATCTAGGGGTTGGTGTCAAAGTTGCAGGTTGGACTATAAATAGCCAAATTGGGCTAGTTTTATTTGCAAGTGGCGGGAAAAAGTGGTAGTTGGCTATTTTGCTAGTATTGGGCGATTTCTGACCTGTGCTGGGCACACCGAAATGCCTCAGAGCACTTGGGTTTATATGTTCAAATATGGTATTTTTAGAGTAAGTTATGTAAACATTTGGCGCTTCAATCTGCCAATCCTGATAAGTAAGCAACAGCAAGCAAATTCGACAGCTCTTTGCGAAGCTTTGTGCAATTGCTTACCCTCGAATCTTGTCGAATGCAAGCCTGGGCTGTTATTCCTCCATCTCAACCAGTGACGGTGCAATTTCTTGCGGCCCCGACAGCACCGGCTCTGCGCATTCTTTATGTTGTCTGTTCATTGGCGTGCACCTATACTTTGTGTTTAATTCTGCATAGTTTTCCCGTGTCGTCATTCTGGTCACCATGCCCCGATACCGAGCGTCCCATTATTACAGTGGAAGGTATGTTGCTTCGGTTACCACTGTCCAACGCTGCAGTAGAACGCGTGTTCAGCCAGGTCACCCTCACAAAGACGGACTTGCGAAACAGGATGTCGATGGTAATGCTGGAGAACATTTTGTATGTTAAATTGAAACTGTGGGGCGAAGAGCTGTGCTGCAAGGACTATGTTCCTTCAGAGTTTTTTTTTACATGTTTTAATACCGCAGTGTTGTACCCGTGCTGTGCCGTTGGTTCTGCGAACTAGAGGCGCTAGTGGAGTGAATATTTCTATTTGATATATAAAAATGTATTATGATTCCTTTGTGTTTACAATAAACGTTTCAAATGGTCAGTTTTTCTTCTGGCTATTTTGGGCTACTTTTCTGGATCGACATTTGACTATTTTCGGGCTATATCTCGTAGAAATTCGGAGGGTCAGAGTACAAGCACCTGACAACCCTAGTTGGTGTCTCGACCTTTCTGAAGTAAAGAACAAAAACCGCTTTGCCTGCATGTCCTAGTTTTGTTTTTAAATGACAATGAGGTTTTTGGCGCCTCTCAGCTCCTCGTCACCTTCCAAGTCACGTGCGCTGTGACGTGAAAGGAGTGACGCGCAGGGTTCCGGTGAAGCTTTGTTTCTAGAGGCATCAGTGAGCAGCGAGAACTCACCCGCTCGCAACCACGTGCTTGCGCAGAACTCACCCGCTCGCAACATGGCGAAAAGAGGAAAGTGCCACCGTGCTCGTCGGGGTCCGGCTATCCCCGTGCGGATCTGCCCTCGTCCCCCTCCGGCTTCTGGCGGCTGTTTGCGGTAGCAGATAGAGCTGACGGTTTTGTTGACCTCGGATAGATGGCGCCCCTAAAACTCCATATAATAAGAGTTTTGTCGGTGATACCAGATTTTTGACGCATTTATATTTATGCTGAAACGACAAAATTTATAGAAAAGTTACCTTTTATCGAGCAGGTATTTGCACAACTTGCTATCTTTTTACAAGTCCCCCTTTGACGTCACGCCAATTGGTTTTCATGGCTGCCGCCGCTCGCGGCTGCAGGTCGGGAAATATTCTAATTTTTGCCTCGCGATTACGCGGCGGATTCGCAACGTTTTGAAGGAAGGAGATGTGTTTTCTGTCCTTTGTGACAAGTTAATTAATTCCAAAAGTAGAAGATGCAAATGCTTTCAACGTTAAAATTGTTGCAAAGCTCGATTGCTTAGGTGTAGAGAAGGAGACAGCATTATAGTCCCGTGGAAGAAATGTTTCCGAGTAATGTTTCTACACGTATTAAAGTACAGGACGACGTATAGGACGACGTAGAAGACGACTTCTAGAGATCGACGCCAAGTACGGCGTCTAGAACGACCTCTAGGACGACGTCAAGGACGGCGTCTAGGACGATCTCTCGAACCACCGCAAGGAAGACGTCTAGGGCAACTTCTAGGACGACCTTAAAGGGGCCCTGCAATCATATTTAAACGTCTACCTTTTTTGCGGTTTCGACGTCTCCTGGGGCTCGGGCAAGCCAGCGGGCACGGAGAGAGTCACTAATGGTATATTCGGCTGGTCACTTTCGAGCGCTCCAATCATCCGAGTCGGAGCTACCAGATCCCGGAGCGCCTCCGTATCGGAGCGAGAGAATCGGCGCGCCCAGCCGAACGTTCCTCTACTTTTCAGAGTGGCAAGCCGAGCGGATAGAGGGTCGCCTGTGCCACTAGATGACGGCGCGAGCCGCCCTCTAGCTGAACTTTTGCTTCTCGGATTCAAAGGGTTCAGGAGGATTCAGTCATCCATCCAACCGTCAATCCTTGAAAAGTGGCAGCCATCAACGCGGACGCTGATTAGGTCAACGCAAGCCAGCCGTGCCAAGCGGAAGTTCCTGCGAAACTATAAAAACAGACAACATTACAGCTTGAAAACTCTCGTACTTTTGTTCTTACCGCTTCGTCCGCGTAGGTTCGCACTATAGGGAGTATTCACTGGACGCCATATTTGTAGGGTGCTGTTGAAAGCGCATGCTCAGGATGAGCTCACATTAATAGCCTGCTAAGACCGGCACTCTCGATGGTGCGGAATGCACGTTGCAAAAGAACTGTAGAAGCTCACCATCAGCCCGCGCTCAGCATTCGCGCACACAAATATGGCCGCCAGTGAATATTCCCTATAGAAACATAGGCCTTGACCTTAAGCGCCGTACAAGGTGCGTCAAACAACTCGGCAGACTTCGCTTCGTAAACACGGCCCTCGTCGTCGTCGTCCGAGCTGCTGGTGTTGTCGCTGTCTGCTAGCTTCGCCAGCAGCACTGACGGTGCCACCCCTAACATTAAACGTCTTCGTTTCAACGACATTTCACCTCAATTCGGGGAGCACAACACAACGGTGACGGCGTCGAGACTGACGGCTGTTTTTCGCAGCCCTCTTTCTTCGGAGTAGCTGCGTTCTCGCCGTCCACTTCCGACACAAAAGCAAAATGGCGGAATGGCTGGAGTCACGTGACCGGTCGGCAGCCAGATCTCTCGTGCGCTCCCACTTCCAAGTCAGAGCGCCTCAAACCGCTCCGATTCGGAGGACGGCGAGAGTTGGAGCTTCGAGAGCGCTCCAAAAGAACCCAGCCGAATATACTTGGAGCGCCTGGCATCGACCAGCCGAATGCACACCGGCTTTTCAGAGCGCTCCAAGAGGCTGAAAAGCGACCAGCCGAATATATCATAAATATCAGTGCGTCATATTTCAACCGCACGACGCGGAAACCTCCTCCACATACAGGGGCGACCCGCGGTGCCGAAAGCGCGCGATATGAGAGGTCTTTGGTCCTCGGCTACTACTGGTCAGAGCTGCTAAAAGCTTCTTTTTAGTCGAAATACAAATACAAGTGGCGCGAACCGTTTTAATTATTTATAAAAGTAGTTTTTGTTCAGTATTTTAGATCGGAAAATAAAAAAATGCAGTTTAGAAAGTCCGGAAACAAGAAGTGACCCGTCGACGTACCCGCCACCAAGCGGTCGAAAAGGCAGCGCATTTTAGAAAGGTGAATTGGGATCAGGCACCGAGGAGCGGCGAGCGTAGAAAGGTCCCGGATGTACGCGGCGGCGCTGCGGTCGTATACGGGCTCGAGGATTCGATTGATTCCGAGCGTTCCGAAGGCCTTTGGCGAGAAGGTTTGGCTTGCGGTTTGGCCGTTTGGCGGTATGGCAGCGCGAAGTGGCTCCCGTTATGAACTTATCTTTACCCCGTGTTTGCTGTTGTTTGTGGCCAATGAAGTGTTATGCCGAAATAGTCTTTAATCGCGCAGCAAATGCAATGCGAGCCGCCCTAGCTGGCTGCCCGCTTCATACAGCCTATCCAAAACATGCTTTAGTGGCGCCCTCTCGAGCCGTCGACACGGAGTCCGGCAGCCATGAGCGCTCGCTGAGCTCACTACCCCTCCACTAGTTCACGGCCACTCAAGCGACCAAGGACGTCATGAAGGAGGTTATTTTTTGCTTGTTTTTGTAATTTTAATTTGCCTATAGCTTTTAAAATAAAACGAAATTCGAGAAAAGAAAAGATTCCATTAAGTTACTCTACGTTCAGTGCGCTCACGTTCGGTGCAAATTAAAAACCAGTAAAAAGTCCTTGCAGGGCCAATTTAGAGGGATGCTGAACCGAAATCTGGATTCCACAAAACACACAGTAATAGCGTGCAACGGGATGCAACAAACACCAAAACCTCACTCATACAGCGATACCTTAAACGGATAACCGTATTTTTCAACAAAAAAAAAAAGGAGGCGCATTTGGCAGAAATGTTTACGTCATGTTTCTCTGAGAAGGAGAGGGAACGGCTTCGCGTCTTCTCCGCCTCGCCACCTTGATGGCGGAGCGAAGAGAGGAGGAAACCAAATATCTCTACGTCACGCGCCTCGTCGGCTTGGTTCAATCGCGAACCTTTTTTTTTCAAAAATACGGCCGTCCATTCGAGATATCGCCTTACGAGTAGCGTTGCAGGGATTGCAGCGTCCGCCTACATCTTTCGCATTGTTTTTATGAAATCCAAAATTTCGGATCACCTACCTTTCAAGGATGACGTCGAGAACGACGCCTAGCGGACGACATCGAGAACGACGCCAAGACGACGACAAATAGGACGACCTCTAGAATGACGTCATGAACGACGTCTAAAACGACTTCTAGGACGACGTCTAGTACTACGCCTAGAGGACGACGCCTAGGACGATGCCTAGAGGACGACGTCTAGGAAGACCTATAGGATCACGTCTAGGACGACTTCTATAGGACGACGTCTAAAGCGACTTTTAGAACGGCGTCTAGGACTACGCCTAGAGGACGACGCCTAGGACGATGCCT
>JAZHYW010027424.1:0-48503 GCA_037355805.1 Ixodes ricinus | reverse complement strand
GGCGTTCCCGGTGTAGGGAGTTTCGGTTTCGAATGGGGCGCGCTTAGGCATCGTCGTCGCCCCCCCCTCCACATTCCTGTGCCCTCTAGATGCCCAGTCTCGGGTTAATTATATCCAGCAGATCGCCTACTCTATATTTTTATTAACTATCTTTACAATAATACATTTACTTTCTACTGTAAAACCTTTATTTTAGTTTTACAGCACCCACGGTGTCCATGGCGTCTACTCTATTTGAAGCAACAAGAGCATTTGGTTCAAATCTCTTTATTTTGACCACATTCATGAACACATATGAACAAGCAAATAAGATATGAAGCACATTATGTTCTTCAAAAAACTAATACTCTCATTATTACAATCAGATATAGAAGAAATATAAGGTATTCTTGCAAATAGAAAAATTTACATAATGATTTCTGACCGAACCGTACCAAACAGTTTCGGAAGTGAACAGAGTGAGCAATTACTTTTCCTATCACGACTGCTTGTACATGAAAAGCAAGTGTATCAATAAATAGAATGTGTTTATCATTACCAATCAGAACAGAACGCCACGCACACTACATATAGCAAGAAACAAATTTGTACGCAATTCAAAACACCGATTCACATAGCCTAAAACTTGCATCAGACGAGACATGGCCGAACAATGAGCACGTCTTTCGGAATGTGAGAAGAATGAAAACTGATATGCTGCAAAATGGATCTCAGGATCTAGAAAAGATGTTTTTACAAGTGCAACATCTACGAGCAGGCACAACAAAAACCGACAGCCAGGATAACATTGCTTAACACAATATCCTTGATCATGAAAATCAAAACAAACACAAAATCACAGGAAGGCATATGCTGCATGTGCCACGCTTTTTCGTATAAAGCACACACCTAAATATCTGACTGGAGCTGTGCAAAATGCCCCAGATATGTGAATAAAGATATCAATAAACATTCGACACAAAGTTCACACATGCAAATGTAAAAGGCTGCTTGACGCGGTCAAGATCTTGATCTTATACCGGGTGTTTCTTCTTGCGGCTACTGGAGCTGTTGAACAAGGTTTGCATCTTAGATATGGACATCAGTTCTAAAATAAATGGGCTTATTGCATGAGCACCAGTGGAAGGTGACGTTCTGTGGCCCGCCATGTCATATTCTTGTTGAGCACGAAAACGAAGCAGCATGTGGAGCAAACGCTCACACTAAACATGGACGTCAAAAGTCTATTTTGAATGGTGCAACTCCAATCCTCTACTCTTGCCAAATTCGATATAAACAGGGGCTGTATATTGTATTTGGTGTACATCACCACTGACTGATACACACCAAACATGCCATGTCAGAAGTCATACAGCACTGGCAGAACACTCGATTGGAGGACACAAATTGCCATGTTTTACTGCAGAGTGACCTCCGGCTGTAGTAAATTATTTCAACTAATTTGGGCTGTCATTGCCACTGAAAAGTAATGCTATGCATAGGTCTAAGATGTTACAAAGATAATGTACAAAACAATAAAATAACTGGAAATACAACAGTTGTGTGGCAACTAATTAAACAAAACTAAAGCCGATTTTACAATCGAGACTGTGCCAGGGAGCAGATTAACATCATGCTGGCAGGTGGCACCGATAAAGTAGAGCTAGCATTGGTTACAACAAAAATATAACATTGGAACCTGTTACAATCTGCCAGCAAAGAAAAGTTATTACCCTGTGTTGTTGTAGAAAGCCTACTCATTGCCGGTCGAACAGTAGGGACAGCAGTTTTGGTAAGTCTCGTCTGTCCAGGAGCCATAAAGTCTTTTGTAGTGAAGTGTTCACTACACATGCGGTAGCCCACATTGAGCTGTGTGGCGGTCTTTCCTATGAGCTCAGGGCGGTTAGCATACCGTACCCATGTCTTTGACCTGAAAAAATCATTGTACGTACTACATATGTTACATTCATTGAACGGGTGATATAAACTGCAAATGTGTGAGCCCTGCTCTTTTGCATATCGGAAGTCTTGAATGCCACCGCTAAATGAAACCTTCGCGTTTCGCAAAGTTCACGGTTGTATATCCCCTTCGATAGTTTTTTTTTCTTCTTTTTTACAGTGCAGTACTCTATGGGCAAACAAACAATGGTCATGATTTTGAAACCCACCCGGTCACGCAACATGAAAGAGATCGGTGTCTTTGTATTCATGCTAAAGTTATATCAAAGAAATTTTGGGCTGGTTGTCATTTCATCACTTTATGGGTGCCATTTGCAAACTATTTGTGAAAGTTTGCTCTTGCTGAAAATATTTTTTTTACCCTTTTGTTTTTGTTAAACGTGGTGTGTAACTCAGACAACACCATCTGTCTAGCCCCGAAATATTTGAAAGTTTTCTTGACTTGCCATACGTACTGTAAAGAAGAATATTTTAAAAAGTATGTTGTCTTTGCAAATATCTTTTCTCAGCTATACTGAGTGTTTGCTTCCAGAAAATGGTCTAAGTAAGGACTGAATTGAAATATATACGTACCTTGAATCACGTGGAATCCGGAAAAACTTAACACCTGGCTTTTTATTTGTCTTTCCATTGTTGGCGCACCAGAGCACACAGCAGTAACTTCCGTAGGGCATCACCTGATTCAGCGGGGAAAAAGCGACGAAGAGCTTAAAGTCCATCATATATTGGATCCAAGCTGAACGACACGTTCCTGCAGTTTATATCGAAGGCAGAAAACTATCGGCTGACGAAAAAATAAATGAAAAGTGAATCCGACATGTCACAAGATGATATAGCTCGATCGGCGTCACAATACAGCAAAAACTTATCGCACGCGTGACGGATCAACACAAGTGTGTGAAAGAAGTGTCGTCTGTCGTGTCGTTTACGCTATCTTTGTGCTAACCAACGCAAAATATAAAGTTGCAAAGAACTTACCTTCTGTTCAAAGAAGTAGGACCTGACGACCTGACGCCAATTAGGGAGCGAAAATGAAGAACTGAAGCTGCTCGGCTACATGAAGCACGAACTCAAGGTGAACATTTCGAGAACGCGAGTGGTTATGCGTCCCCTCGTTGCTTGCGAGGCGACCGAAGAGCGTTGACGAAGCACGGTGGGCAGAAAGGCAGACGGCACCCATACCAACCATGCGGAGACGCCATCATAGACTATACCAAGCGCCATGCATCACGTGATTGTGACGTAGTATTTGAAAACTATTTGATATTTTTAAATATGTTAAATATAGCTAGGGTGTGACAATTTTAAAAAGAAATACTTTTAAAGAAAATAATGTAAAACACATTACTCAAAAGCGCCGCCTGGCGGAGGGTAGTAGACGCACGTATCTGGGCCGCGAAACCGCGCTTGTGTCCTCTCTTTAAGTTTACTATATTACTCTATGCATCTACTACAAGAGACACTCCCCAGCAATATTTCTTCAGTGGGCACGGCGAAACCATGAGAGGCATGTGGCTAACGAGGGTGCCGTTCTTCTTGCTACAGGTTAGTTATTGCACATCCTCTTTCAGAAGTAATAATTTAGCGCTTATGATTGTGCCGTGCCCACGGTGTCTAAAAAGATGTGTCTATGATTGCTTTCTTGTTTGTTGGTTACTGCTGTGCGGTGACGTGGAGTCTAATCCCGGCCCCCTTAGCCTGGAAATGCTTCAAACCCTACTTGATGGTCAAGCGACCATACAGAGAGACATAACAGAGTTTCGCAACCAGCAAACTGCAACCGACAGAACAGTAAATGACATGCACGCAAAATTCACTGAGATGGATGGAATCCTAAAAGAGCTAAGAGAGAAGTGTAGTCAGATAGACCAGCTAGAGACCATTGTTAATTCTCTTCGAAGTACTGTGCTCCAACAAAACATAAAAATTTCTGAGCTTGAGGACCGTTCTCGGCGCTCGAATCTAGTCATTTTTGGCGTCGCGGAAAGTCCGAATGAAAACGAAGAACAACTGAGGAGTAAAATAATATCTGACATATTTGCTGACAAATTGGGTGTGCCTTGTACTTCAATTGCCAGAATACACAGGCTAGGAAGAAATGGTACCAAAAGACCAGTTATTATGTACTTTCAAGATGTAACTGAGAAACAGTCAGTCCTCAAAAATGCAAAAAAGTTAAAAGGGTCTAACGTGTTCATTCAGAATGACTATTCACAGAGCGTGCAACATAAAAGGAAAAAGTTGTGGGAAAGTGCCAAACACGATAAGGCTAACGGTAAGAGGGTCCTTCTAGTTCATGATAAGCTCCGAATTAATGATGACTTGTATATCTGGGACGAGGCTGCAAATGAACGCGTACTGCTTTCCTCTGCGTCGCCAGCTCATTCTAAGGATTGACGGACAGTTCCACAAGCTGTAAACAAACAACTGCGGTTTGTAAATTTCAATGCTCGTAGCATTAGGAACAAAATAGATAAGCTTGAGCTCATTTTATTGAACTACGATCCTCACGTGACGATAATCACAGAAACCTGGCTTACCGGTGAAATCAATGATAACGAAGTAATCCCGTCATCGCACAAAATATTTAGAAGAGATCGTTCATCGCGGGGGAGGCGTTGCAATCGTGCTCAAATCATCAATTGACGCTGTTTTACTAGATCAGATAGATGATCACGAAAGTTTGTTTCTTAGAGTGAATGTGTGCGGTTCCAGTGTCATTTTGTGTGCTGTGTATAGGCCCCCAAGTTCACCCACTGACTTTTTACTAAGGTTGTATGATCATTTACTACGATTTCAAAATAACAATGTTATCCTCTCTGGCGACTTTAATCTCCCAGATATTGATTGGACGAGTTTCTCAAATGCATCCACTGAAAATGCTACTATAATTTATGACATAATGTTTGCATGTGATTTATCACAGATTGTAACAGAGTTTACACGTGTCCAAGGCTTAAGTAGTTCGCTTTTAGACCTAATTTTCGTAACCAATGCCTTTTCTGACTGGCATGTTAGTGTTGAAGATGGTGTGTCGGATCACAAGTTACTATACTTTTGCTGCTCTTTGGTAGCGCTTCCAGCCAATAAAGACCCACAGTGACGACTGTCAAAGATTTCAGTCGTGCTGATGATGACAGTGTTCTTCAATATTTAGATTCGGCGATTGCTGACTTCCAAATAAATGATTCCGATGTATCGGTTCTTTGTAAAAGATTTAAGCTTATGTGCTCCTTTTGCTTAGACAACTTCATTCCTAATAAACAAAGGTCACCAAAACGAACCAATCCATGGATTGATAGAAACATCATTCATCTCAAACGTAGACTAAAAAGAATGAGAAAAAGAAAATATAATCCCGAAAGGGTACGTGAGTTACAGACTGAGTTAACCAGCAGGGTTGCACAGGCTAGAGAATGCTACTTTGTAAATGATTTGTCAGTTTTTTCTGAGGGATGACCCTGAAAAATTTTGGAGATACCTGGCCAACAAGAATAATCCAGTTGAAAAAATTATGATAAATGACAGTCTTGTTTCAGATAAAAAAGATATTGCTCAGCATTTCAACTCTTATTTTCAGTCAGTTTTCGGAGAAAAAGACGAGTATGAATGTCGCGGTTCTTTGTCACCCATGAATGCTGTTTTTATTTCCTATCAAGGTGTTTTGTCAATGCTGTTAACCCTAAAAACGAAGTCTGGCGTAGGCCCCGATAAGATTCCAAATATTTTTCTTCGACGGTACGCAGAGTCACTGGCACGTTTTTTGACAATAATATTTCAAACTTCGTTTATCACCAGTATGCTTCCGAATGACTGGCTCTTAGCACGTGTCGTCCCTGTATTCAAGAAAGGAGACCCATTATCGCTAACAAACTATCGTCCCATTTCTCTCACATGTACATGTTGCAAACTCATGGAGCATATTATTTCAAACTTCATTTCTTCCTTTTTGGAGGAACACAACATTTTATCTCCCTTCCAACATGGTTTCAGAAAGGGGTTTTCCACCACAACTCAGCTTTTAACCACGGTCCACGACTTCGCCACTAGTCTCGATAAATCTGGTCAGGTAGACGTACTTTTCTTGGATTTCAGTAAAGCCTTTGACAGGGTCCCTCATGGAAAATTAGTATTTAAATTAGAAAATATTGGTCTTCCGATTCTTTTTGTTAAATGGATTAAATCATACCTACAAGGGCGTAAACAGTTCGTTGATATCGGTGGGGAATTTTCAAATGGGTTGCGTGTATCTTCGGGTGTACCCCAGGGCAGCGTTCTGGGGCCCTTGTTATTTCTAATATACATTAATGATATTGTTTCAGTCATCGATGAAAGTGTAAGCATTAGACTTTTTGCGGATGATTGTGTTCTGTTCAAGTATATAACAAGCTCATCCGACCAGTATGCATTAAACTCTTCACTTTCAAAAATTGCAGATTGGTGTGCCGAATGGCAAATGAAATTAAATTCAGAAAAAACTGTTTTGTTACGGGTTACCAACAAAAAAATTCCACTTGATTTTATTTACGATGTCTGTAGCTCCCCTGTGCGCGAAGTTTCAGAGTATAAGTATCTTGGACTGACGATTTCTAAGACTCTATCATGGGATTCTCACATCGATAACACCTGCTCATCCGCATTCCGTAAACTTGGTTTCCTTAGGCGCAAACTAATGAAAACACCACCTAGTGTCAGACTTTTAGCTTATAACACTTTTGTGCGATCGAAACTTGAATACGCCAGCCTTGTCTGGGATCCCTTCACAAAAAAGAACATTTCGAAGCTGGAAATGGTTCAAAGGCGCGCGGTTAGATTCATCTATGGAAAATTTAAAAGATTAGACTCTCCATCACACCTTATGAAAACGAATGGCATAGCTACACTTGAGTTGCGTAGGAAGCTCTCCAGACTAAAATTTTTATTTCGTATGGTACAAAACAATGTACGGCTCGGCACACATAATCACCTCATCCCGTTAATGACACGACCTACGAGGCACCATAATCAATATTCATTAACACCAATCTTTGCACGCACTAATCGTTTCAAATTTTCGTTCTTTCCCCGCACCATATCGGAATGGAACTCTCTTCCTTCTAGCGTTTTTGAGGCTGCCGATTTCTGTGATGCCATTGATAGTTATTTTTCTTAGATGTGATTACTTTTTTGTATAGAAACCTTGCATGTTAGTATTTTGCACGTCACTCTTTTGTATTGTATTTATTGATATATGCCTCGAATATGTATAACGATGTGTTTTATTTTTGGTTTCACAAGTGCTTATTTGTATTCTACTTGTTGTTTTTTCCACTCCTGCTTGGGCCAGTCTTTGGCCTGCAGTATGTTCTAAATAAAAAAAATAATAAAAAATTTGCGGTTTGGACAAGTCCTAACCAAACCAACGTTTGACATCGCAGCATTACCTCTGGTACGTCATGTCAAGCGATGTCGCCACGTTGACTTTCACCTCGGGAGGACGGAGGGAAGGCTGGTTCAGACATGTGCAACGAGCGCGTATTTACGACTGCGTCCGTTGCAACCGGAACGACCGGAACGACCGCTCACCGCCGCGCGTACACACACCTGCAACCACTACAACAAGCGCAGCGGGTCGTCAGCACGGCGACCGCTTCTATACGCCGCCGTCAGCTGTTTCAGCGGCCCCTCTAAAATGGGACGCACGGCTACTCAATGCAGTGACAGAATATAGACAGAGTTTTCTATAGCCAAAAACGTTATTATTATTTTTTCTTGATAGGCTTGCAGGCTACAGTGGATGAAAAAAAGAAAATAAAAAGATGCAGTACGCCGTCTTGGACGATCACGACTCTAATACACGAATTATCATAGTACAAATATCGCCACACGCCTTTTCTACGATTATAAAAGGCAATGTAATCTTAGCAGCGATATAGCAACGTAGAAATATGATTTCGTGATCAGATAGACGTTGCGAGCCTTCAGGATTGCTAACACTAATCACTTTTCTCCGGTGATGAAAACGCGTGAAAATTCGCATCCTTTATACGGTACGCGCCAGTAATACCTTGAACTTGAGCACACGCATGAAATGCGCCAAATAAGAAATCCGGGAGGTCTTCGAGGAACACAAATGCTTAGAAAGCACCACTGTAGTCGAAGTAAACAAACACGACGGCACGGGCGTTTCTGCTCTCTTGAGAGTGCCGCCACGACGCCGCCGCCGGAGTAGGTGGACCTTCCCTTCTAGTACGTGCTGGGTTATCATAGCGACACACGACGAAAATTCACAGTCAAGGATAGCGCTTTTACGCGGAACGATGAGCTTCCACCACGCCGACCACGGCAACGATCACCACCGACGCCATGTTCGCAGAGAAGAAGCCGGCCCGCGACCGGCACGACCGGCATGCAACGCGCGCCACCAGTTCTCCTTGACCTGTGATTGGTCTGCCGCTGCGGTTGTTTCCAACGCAGCGGGGGAAGAAATGCCGCCAAAATTTTCAAACATACGATAATTTCATTGGTCCTCGCAAGTACAGAAAAGAGTCCGCACGTATTTTATTCCTGCGTGATTAATAGGCGGTTCTGCCTTCTAAAACTTAAGATACTCATTCACTGACACTTCCTTAAAGGGACACTCAAGCGGTTTTTGGAGAAGCTACTTGTTGGTGCGATGGCGTTAAGGAAGTGTCAGTGAATGAGTATCTTCAGTTTTAGAAGGCAGAACCGCCTATTAATCACGCAGGAATAGAATACGTGCGGACTGTTTCCTGTACTTGCGAGGACCAATGAAATTATCGTACGTTTGAAAATTTTGGCGGCCTTTGTAAAGTTTCGTTAAAGAAACAATTTTCAGTTTATTTAAGTATGTTGCGCATGATAATTTCACAACACGTAAAATAGTTCTAGTTTACAACACGCGATACTGCAATTATCGTTCCACAAACAAGGGACTACGTTTTTTCCTTGCCTTCCTCCGCGGGGATGAATTTCCCGTTCCCCCGGGATGCGCGGAAGCGCACGTATCTGCGCGCACATGGCGTCGGTGGTGATCGTCGACGTGGACGGCGTGGTGAAAGCTCATCGTTCCGCGTAAAAGCGCTATCCTTGACTGTGAATTTTCGTCATGTGTCGCTATGATAACCCAGCACGTACTAGAAGGGAAGATCCACCTACTCGTGCGGCGATGTCGTGGCGGCACTCTGAAGACAGCAGAAACGCCCGTCCCGTCGTGTTTGTTTACTTCGACTACAGTGGTGCTTTCTAAGCATTTGTGTCCTCGAACATCGCCCGGATTTCTTATTTGGCGCATTTCATGCGTGTGCTAGAGTTCAACGTATTACTGGTGCGTACCGTATAAAGGACGCGAAGTTTCACGCGTTTTCATCACCGGAGAAAAGTGATTAGTGTTAGCAATCCTGAACGTTCGCAACGTCTATCTGATCACGAAATCATATTTCTACGTTGCTATATCGCTGCTAAGATTACATTGTCTTCTATAATCGTAGAGAATGCGTGTGGCGATATTTGTACTATTGCAATGTCGTGTATTAGAGTCGTGATCATCGAAGACGACGTACTGCATCTTTTTATTTTCTTTTTTCATCCACTGTACACTGCAAGCCTATCAAGAAAAATCAATAATAAAGCTTTAGGCTATAGAAAACTGTCTGTCTCTATTCTGTTACGGCATTGAATAGCAGTGCGTCCCCTTTTAGAGGGGTCCGCTGAAACAGCTGACGGCGACCCACTGCGCTTGTGGTTGCAGGTGTGTACGCGCGGCGCAGAGCGGTAGTTCCGATTGCAACGGACGCAGTGGTAGGTACGCGCTCGTCGCACATGTCATAACCAGCCTTCCCCCGTCCTCCCGAGGCGAAAGACAACGTGGCGACATCGTTTGACATCACGTACCAGAGGTAACGCTGCGATGTCAAACGTTGGTTTGGTTACGACTTGCCCCAACCGCAAATCGAAGAACGCCCGAAAAGGTCTGCGTTTCGTCGTCCTCGGAACCCGAACATGGCTCTGAAGCGCTGCTATCGTCCACATTGCACGTCGGAGTGGCGTCATGGCAAATCATCCCCAGGTCGGCTGTCCGCCGAAGAATTTCAACCTCCAACGGCGTCAGGTCCTCAGGCGTAGAGAACGCCGCCATGATCGAAGCTCGAATGACAAAGAGGTTCGGCCGATGCGGCTACCTCGGGATCACTGCGCGACGAAGCGTCGTCCAACGCCATTGGCCCGAGATCCTTTTGATAAGCGTGCGAGGATCAATGAGAGTGGTTTCGTTTTCGGATGGATCCGAGGTTTGGCGGCCTTCAATTACATTTTTATTAAAGAAATAATCACCGTATGACTATACTATTTGGTTTTTAGGGATACTTGGGGCGTATAAATTCAGCTGTCATCATCAAAACACGAACTCAAAAACCACTTGAGTGTCCCTTTAACGCCATCGCATCAAAAAGTAGCTTCCCCAAAAACCGCTTGAGTCCCCCTTTAAGCTCCTTTTTTGATGCGAAGGAGTTTTTCATTGCCCAGTTGCATTTCTAGTGTGCCAGGGGGCAATAGTGCTTGAGGCGAAACTGCCCTTCACGAGCTGAAAGAGTTCTTGGAACGTCGAAGAACCTTTCAAGAACGGATTTCTTTATACACCTTTTTACGTGGGCGCCGCCATCTTCAATTCTGGAACTTCCGGTATGCGTGAAAACATCGCTTTCTTCTCACCTCAACAGTAGAGCGTGTTAACATCTTAATTGCAGCCGTTAGTCGTTCTTGTTATGACCCTTCTATACTTTTTTACTTGTTCGGGGTTGTAATATCTTACTTTTTTTTCGGAACACATACCGGATAAGGGGACAACGTGGCTGGGTGCGAGGCTAAACAGAAAAGGTGTATAGACTGCAGGCACAGGCAGAAAAAAAACCGGAGGATGACGTCAGAAAAGGGAGTGCGGGGAATGGCTAGAAAACGACGAAATCGATGTACTTGGTGGCGAGAGGGAGGGAGATGGGGATTGCACAGGATGGGGAAAGGGTTTGAAAGTCGACAAGTAGGGCCGTGCCAGCAAATGCAAAATGCAGATGAAAAAAATAGAAAAAAAGACCTCCGTTACAAAATGCGGGAAGGAGAGTATTCAAAATAAAACAAAAATGTGTCTATAAAAAAAAAAGAGGAAAGCAACTTGAGGTATAATGCCCAAGGGCAGCAAATCAAAATAAAACACCAAAACGTAGAGCACATGCTTAAGAGTGAAATATTAGTTGCATTAACCTGTTGAGGTAGGAGATTAGTATCAGAACGAAAGTTTAGCGTTCAGGCTACGAGGGAATTTTGTTCGCAGATTGAAAATACGATGTTTTCTTTCTCTTTCGTACGTTGGAGGACGGGATACGGGAAGGCTGACCACATAACGCGACACTACTCTCTCTTCTCACTGCCTGAACTGATCGAGAGAACAACAATTATTCGTGCTTCGAGTGAATCGCAGCTAGGCAGCACACGCAGAAGAGCCTCTGAGAGTGTACAATCTCATGGTTATTTCTGTTTGGTGATGTTCGTCTGCAGGGCTGTCACAGATAACTTGTCTTGCATTTAGGGGGGCAACGCATTTCTACGATTCCCTTCTGCTCAGATCTCGGTGAGTGATTTCTTTTCCTAGGAAGCGTACACGCCTCGACATCGTTACAATACGCTATAAAGAAATGCAACATTTCTGAGCCTTCGGACATTGTAGTGGATGGTGGGCCTTGAGGGATAATTGAACGAAGCGGTGAAAGCCCATATCCTACGAATGATGGAGCGGTCCTTCCTTATAAACAAACACACTGCGGCTTGACATCAGAACCGAACGAGTCACTGACACGCCGACGCAGTGCCGGCGAAATAATTGGAACCGAGATGCCCGTTCGTTTCCGTTCTACAACTTTGCTTATGGAATGTTCATCTTATACAACAAAAACACGCATGGTTGATCGCTCTGTAGGGATAAACAAGGGGCTGGCACCAAACAGAAAAACAGACAACCAAATACACGGTCTCCAGGCAGAGCTTTTTATTTGATACCCAAGATTGTCTACTAATAAAATCAGTGGTTGCGTTTTCAGACGGTGTTTCTGGTTGTCCTTTTATCTTTACTTGATCCCTGTCTCGTGTTCCTTAATATGGAGTTTCCTCACCAGCTTCTTTGTGTTCTTTCGCCTTCGTGGTTTATTGATTTATCTTTCTGAAGAAATGAAAGAAAGGATAGCTTGAACGCTTGTCCGAACCAGTGACTTCATGCTGGGTTAAAGAAAAAAGCGAAGAGACAGGCTCAGCCTTGAGAGAGCAAGAACATGATTAGGATGAGATGGACTCACTGCCAGCTGAAGAACAGCGATTTGCAATTTTTGCTTCGTGATTCTTGCTTCGCGGCGTCTTTATCGAGTAATGTCAAAACATAATTGGCTCTCAGTGAATATACAGGGTGTTTCACGAAACGCGGGCCAAACCGGTCCTGCGAAAATTACACGTCATACATAAAAAGAAGGGTCAAACGCGTATTGGTTTCTGTTAAAGGGCCCATTTGGGAATCTTTATAGCGTTCGGTTTAATTAAGTTATTTATTACTTTCTACTAGTTAACTATTTCATTAGTAAATTGAAAGGCGTTGTTTCAATGGCAGATGGGTTTATGTTTCTTTCGCCACTGAGCCGGCATGACCACACAGGCAATGATACAGCTGTCCCTTCTAATTTGCTCAGCTGAACCCGGTCCTTACGCTTTGTGTGTTGTTATGTTCGACATGTCATCGTATCAACTATTCCATCTCATCACCCTTCTACTGATGAAACAAAGCCCGGTGATTGGCTTTTATATTGCGTCTGAGGGCAGTGTGCGTGCGAGAAGTTCGGCGAATCTGTAGTAACGGCGAATGAAAGCAGTTTCCTAAATGCAAAACCAATACAGCTTTGCATTGAACAGTATTACGGGAGCTTCGACCAACGGGACGGTCAGCGCCGTGTCACGGAGCGCCGCGGCGCTGTCAGCGGGAGTGAGCGGGTGTGCACGAAGCTGCGCTCTCTCTCGCTGATAACGTCTCAGCGCTCTATGACATGCAGAAATATACCGTTTACTTAAAAAATGCCATGAATAACAATTACAAATTACTTAGAATTAAATGTAATGCATTACCGTTGCTAATTACTTGCGTAAAAAAGTAGTTTATTACTTTAACCGTTACCTTACAAGTACTTTCACGTTACTTTGCTAGGATGCTTCTCATGAAATAAATAAGCAAAAAATATGTTTCCACATACGTTCGAACTGCAATACGACTTTCATTATCCTATACACTACCACTTTATTGTGGCCGTTCTTATTAATAAAGAGATAAAAGCGATATATATTATATCCCGTTAGCCAGTGGAAATATTAATAAATGCAATATAAAGCTCAACCTCCACTCCGCGATCGTTTCTTTCCGTTGTGCCTTGGCTATGTTCTCACGAGACCCCGAAATATCACTGAAGGCAGAAAGGTGATAACGCATGTTTGGACAGAGCCCCGATTGCGCTGTCGCTGGTGTACATCAAGTAATTTTAGATGCCATACCATACCCTCGTGCCCATGAAGTTCCCCGAACCGGGGGCAAATAATTAGTCAAACGACGTTTCATTGACAGATCGTTTGGGACAAGGAATGTCCGCGCGCAGCGCGCAAACACTATGTACAAGCAACAAAAAAAAAAAAATACTGCTAGCTTGCAAGGGCTCAGGCACTTACCATCTGCGGACACAAAGTGCTTACAAAAACCCACAATAAAAAGCCCGCTACATACAGGTTGCACAGGAAGAAGTTATAAGGATGAAAACAAATAGAAAAATATTGACACCAACTATAAAAAGAGAGGCGAGGACGCTAACATGGGTTCGAGTGGTGGTGAGGATGGCATCGTCTCCCGCGTCGCCGGTTGAAGCGGGAAAAGGTATTGTGTGCCTGGTGGCTCTTACGGAACGACACACACCCACTCACACACACGATCGGGGGCGTATAGAAGGACGGCTTGGTCTGATTTCTTCCCCGCGTTCCAACGTCCGGACTCCGGCGATACTGCACTCTAAAAAAAAGGAGGAGAAAGGTAGCAACGGCGGCTGTTCCTCCTTGTTGTGGTCAAGTTGCCCAGAGAAGGGAGGAACAGAAGCTTGGATGAAAGGAGGAGGTCCAGTTTCTCCCTGTTTGGTTGGCGCATGGGTAGAACATCGCACTACTGACCAAGTGGTCGAAAATTGGATTCCTGGAAGGAGCGGTGTTTTTTGTGTATTTTTTCGTTAAGATTTTTTTTAGTTTTTTTATTTACCAAAACAGGCATAAACAAACCCAGACCGATGGAAGTAAAATTAAAGTCCTTATTATCCAACGACGCCAAGGAAAACTATACAAATGTCATTGCTACAAGGTTCATCAGCGCGCTGTTTGATAAACAAGATTTGGGCACCCAGGTTGGATCTAAACCGTTTGCGCAGGGGCCAAGACGACGAGGTCGGTCCTTCAGTCGTTTCTTTTGCCGCGGCGTTTTTGGCATTCACAAAGAAAGAGTTTAAACACGTCCGTCATAAACCGCTAAGCTTCGAAACGATGCCGACACTGCTACGTACACTGGGCGGCTGCGATGAGCTGCGATAGCGGCGGGCTTCGGGCCTCGGCCTCGTCGGCCACATTTCGTAACACGGCAGCCTCGGCCGCCTCGACCGCCGGGCCCTGACCCTGCACTCTAAGAAAAAATGGAGGTAAAAGGTAGCAACGGCGCGTCTTCCTCCCTTCTACTGACGCGCCCTCAAGCGGACTCGAGAAGAAGGGAGGCATCTTCTTTCGGTTTCGTTTTTCGAGCACGTCGTGCACGTTATTAAATAAATGTTTTTGAGTTGATTGAGCTTCAGCGGCAGCGAAGGCCGCCTGTAATTCCGTCTTCTAGTCCAAACATGCAGAACATTTCGGTTGCATTGACGTTTTTACCACTAATTTTTTCAAATGAACAAATAAAGCCGCTAGAAACTGCGAAGTTCCGGAGCAGTGCCAGCAGCGCTATGTACACTGGGTCAGATGGCCGTCTCTGGATTGCGGAAGGTACGCGGAACTAAAGCGGAACTTCAGTAGCGGAACCACTCGGATCTGTATCGACGTTTTCGACGTTATGGAAATCGCAGGAACTGTGTCCAAGGCAGGCAGGTTTTCCTGCCGGCTGCCTGGGTGCCTTCCGTGCTGAGTTCGGTTCTGTTTTCCCGTGCCGAGTGGCAACCGGCGTTCAACGTGGTTCTGTGTTTCTGCGTGTCAGCAACATAGCAGCAACATCGTGATGGCAGTGTTGTGCGTAGTGAACAGAAGACTGGAATTATCGCCGATGTGACCGTGTGTTCGCGTATCAGTGGTGTAACAACAAGATGAGATGACGTAAACTGTCGGGCATTGATGCCGCTGGTCGGGCCGTGATCGGAGGGGGCGGGGTGTCTCAGGTTGACATTCCCCTTTACATTAAAGGGTTTAAGACCACTTGAGAATTTAGGTGCAGTCGATCGACGTGCGGATAATCATGTTGGAACGCTGGTCTGAACGGTAAGCTCCTATCGTACAGCGGCCAATGTGACTGTCGGTCCCCGAGAGCGATTGCGCTCCGGTGAAAAGACTGAACAGTACGGAATAATGACGGAATGTTCTATATTTACAATGAAATTTTAGCATAAAAAAAGTAAAAGTCGAAAAAAAAAAGCTATCCTTCATTTTGCTGTTTAAATATACTACGGTTCCTGGAGAAACTGCCCTCCAAGTGGCGCGCTCGGATGAGCGCTAAACGTTTTCGAGCTCGCCACGGGGTACCTCCGTACACTTAACACCTGCCGCAAGTCGCGGCTTTGACTGCATTCAAGTTGATCGAAAAGCGATCTCTCTGCCCGTGAAGCATCATTTTCAGCTGAGTGAATATCCGCTCTACAGCTGAGTGAATATCCGCTATACGCTTTCAAATAATTACAGCATGATCGAGCGTTTTCTTTTTAATAAGAGATTCATCCCCTGAGCTTTTAAAAATACTCTCAGATGTATGACATTGCTGAAAAAAATCAACATGCTGGGAATATTTTTTATTGCTGAAGGGGTCACCGAAAAATTCCGTACGTTCAAAACGACCAGTATAAAAGACGGACACTCAGAGCACGGGAGTAGTGATCGGGTAAGTGTGCTGTTGTATTGCTGTTTGTATGCTGTTGTATTGATGTATGTGTATGCGCTTTATGTATGTTCAGCTGATGCTTGTATCGTAGAACGCGAAATGTGTCTACCTGTGTGACATACAGGTTCCTGAAGCGCAGTGGTGGCGTCAGAAAATAAAATATCTTTTGTAGAACATGAACTGGGTGGTAACTAGCGCCACCTAGCCTAGCTATTTGCGATCAATCTGCTTGACCCTGCCATCTGGTGGCAAGCAATTTAACCTCCTTTTACGCTACGCGGCTACGCCATAATTCTGTGTTACCGTGCTGAAACGAGCCAAGAGGCTGCTTCGGATTTGCTTTTTTTGAGAGCGGCTTTTGGTTTTGCGGGCGAATGGTTTACCTCTCCTTCGTGATGTGCGGTTGATGCAACGGTTGACGAAGGAATTGTGGCTAGAGGAATAGCAAAGGTAAGACAAAGTGCGCGAACTGGGTGCCGGTTGTCTCCGTTTAACATCGCAGTGCTGACGATGAGACGACTGAGTGACTGCATGCTTTCGAAACGTAAGTTTCTTTACCTGCGGGGGAAGCCGGCTTCGGAAATAAATACAGTTCGCGGAAAGCTCGTGTTACGTTTTTATTTGCTGCTCCTCTTTCTCCGTACAATAGACTCCGTGTTCTCGTTAAGCCTTATTGAGCTCGATTTGCTCGATTCGTGGCCGCCATATTGAGATGCAGGCGGCGGAGGAACTTTTGCTCCCCTGCTTTAGGGACGAAAGTTCCTCCATTTCTGAAGGAACATATGTGTCAAGCGCGTTCCTCCCTTTAGGGAGGACTATACTGACCCTTTTTTCTAAGAGTGTGTGCTGTCCCTGCCAACTCACCGTTGCATTCACCCACGACGAGGACTTCGAGGAACGGTCACTACCACGGAGACAGCGCTCCAAATGTTCGCTCTTCTTCATTTGGCGATCAACACGCCCATCAATAAACTTCGTTCCACCTTACGATGAACTGCAGGGGACGAAATTCCATCCCAGTCAATGCAGTGCTGCGAACGTGTCCCTGACAACACTCCCCGCGTGTCAGTGTCTCTTCCGATGGTCAGGTGACACTCGCGTGACATTTGAACCGGCTTCGATGGCTCGTAGCTGCCACTGCGGTTCATCGCAAGGTGAAATGAAGTATGCTGTCACGAAGAAAAATTGAAACCTTCTTTACTGCGTTGCATAATTCGATTTACACGTATAGCTCTTTATTCGGCGAATATGAGAAAACCTCGTCTGCAACACAATGCACAGTTTGACAAAAAACCTTTTGTGGAAACACTCCTAATATCTGGAGACTTCCCTCGTCGTCCTCTTTGACCACACGTCCAGCGGGTGCTCCGACCATAGCCGAACTCGACAAACAAGGATCCACACAGAGGCGGGCGAGCCAAACGGCGGGCAGAAGACTTCAGGGCAGAAAGGGGTTTGACGTGCCGGTTGGCCTCAAGAGGCAGAGTGAAGTTCAGAGCTTGGTATCTGGGAGCGAAGGCCTCTGCGGTGCCTCTGGTGCGGCTGCTTGTATTGAAGATCCCCGAGACAACATCATATACAAGACAAAGCGCATTTCCGGCGCTGAGCCGGTATGGGTCAGCGAGGAAAGCGGGCGGAGAGGCAGAGACACTTGCAGACGATTATTGCTTTCGCCGCCTCCTTGCAGCTCGTATTGCAAACGCGGCGCATACACCACGCTTCCCCGATCAAACAGTTGGAAGCAATCTGCAACCTATGGCACGCTGCGGCGCTGTCGCGTTTTCATTGTTCTTGCTCTCCACATGCTCAGTCTACTGCGTCGCACAGTCCCACGGGCTCTGAGAGCCCTTTGGACTCTGAGACAGACCCACAAATAAGACATCCACGGAGCCCTCACACCCTTACCGTGCACGACACAAGGCCGCGAAGTTAGCGATTGGTACGGGGCCCTCGAGGGATGCTCCCAAGTCTTCAAATGAGCGGGCGAGTCTCTACAGGAACCACTGGAATCTCATGGTGGCAGAGAATTCCTCTTCAAGCGCCGCGTACGGCCGTGCTCGCGATTATCCCCGGCCGTCTACTCCTGCCGGCCCTTCACATTCTGCCCCAAACCGCCAAGAGAGAGGCAACAATCGCGCACCCACCTCAGCCAGGCAGGTGCCGCCTTGGGCGGATGGAAATATAGCGGGCACGTCGCGGACCGCAGCGAAGCCGCGTGCAGCGATTTCGGAAAAAAACTGACACGGATACCGTTTGCGCTGTCCCGCCTTCACATGTGTACCCAGTTTCGCTGGACTACCACACCACATTCTGTGTTACGTCTGGCTTTGTTTGCCACGTAATTTCGGCGAAGGTGCGATTTTCTTTTTAATTCGGGAAAGGAGGGTAGCTGTTCTTCACCCACAGATTCGGAGCTCTTCAGTGCAAATATTGTGTGCCGGACAAAAAATCGGCGTTTATCGAGGCATGATAAAAGAAAGCATGAAACCGGCGTACACTCTTAAAAAAAGCTAGTAGTATTTACTAGGTAAGAGCTAGTAACCGCTTGTCACATATGTTACTAGGTACTGAGTAGCCTGATGTAGTAACGGTCAAGCTAGTAACGGTTACTAGGTCACGAAGCTAGTAACCGTTACTATACCTCAAAGTAGAATCCATGTATTTTACTACTTCTAGCTAGTAACTAGCGACCTCCCGACGGAAGACCGGAAACGCAACTAGTCACGTGATTTCCGGGGAAAAAAAAAGGTGGAGGTTATTCCTCTTACCTACCACCAGGTGGCAGGCGCCACAACAAATTGAAACTGGGAATGAGTAATCCAGGTGGCGCTAGTCACCGTCCAATTAAACGTACACAAAAAAGGAAGCCGATTATTTACAGTTTATTTCAATTCTTCCACATTTGCAGGTATATACATATACACATGCACACCTGGATCCACATATTTTTAGCACACAATCGACACAATGCATTCAACACAATGCATTGTGTCGCCATGTAAACCATGTGCGCTCTAAAATATCTAGTTCAGTTGGCATTCTAAATAGAGTCAAGTTTCTTCTTCCCAGCTGGCTTATGTGCCAACTTTATTGCAGCCTTATAAACTCACATCTTAATTACTGTCTTTTAGTATGGGGTTCAACCACAAAAACCAACCTTGACAAAATCATTACCATTCAAAAAAAGCTGTACGCACCATTGAAAGCGTATCCTCCAAAGAGCATGCAGCCCCTTATTTTTCGAAGTATCGAATACTGCGTATTGATCAACTTTTCAATGTTAAACTTGCGGTAGAAATATATAAACAAATTAGTAGTGACCAGGCGGCATTCTACGAGCTCTATCAACGTAAAAGTACACCTTATAATCTCAGGGACCAAAATTATATGACACCGAAATCTCGAACAAATTATGGTTTACAAAGATTAGCACATCAAGTTCCTGAATTTTTAAATAAGTATTTGGATATTGAAGAAATAGTTAAAGATGCTGTATCGCCTTATACCTTTAAGAAGAGTGTGAAAGCTTACTTCTTGTTGAATTTTGACTAGTGTTTTTTCTACTATTGTTGATTGTACGGTTGCGACGTAGATGGTATGACGTGTGTTCTTGTGAATGTGAATGTATTATTACTTTTGACTTGGATGGTACCCGAGTGTAATGTGTATTTATATTACCACTAGCGCTAACATTTTAGACTTTCTCCTATCATTGTCTAAATGCTGTTGAATTTTTTTTATATTGTTTTTTTTTTGTTTTTTGTCATTTTCTGCTGCTGAACGATGTACACGGCTGGTGGAGCCTCGTCAGGCGGCGTTAGATCGCCTTTTGCCCCACCAGCCAAGACTACTGAGTCTGAATAAAGTTTATTATTATTAAAACACGCTTACTTAATCACTCTAATCGCTAACTTACGGGCAGGGGCAGTGGGGATCGAACCCAGGAGCTTTCCAGCACAAGATCTCAAGGTGAGACGCGTTAAGGGCCGCCCACACTAGCGAGAAAACGCGCGTGGCACGCCGATCGCGGCGAATGTCACGTGACAGCACAATAGGCCTCGCGCACTCTTGAAGCATTCGAGCGAACGCATGATTTCACGAGCTCAACCGATTTTGCGGAACGCGTTTTCAACGCGATCGGCGCGCCGCGCGCGTTTTCTCGCTAGTGTGGGCGGCCCTTTAGCCCACTCGGCCACTTCCTCCCCGCTCCTTTCTTTGACTGCCATTGAGTATTTTATACTGACCATTTGAGTGCGCAAACTTGTCGTCGTGAATCAACACGTCAGTTATTCGCAGTCGATAGGTAAGTTGCGCGACGAGGCAAACCGCATAAAAGCGACGGGAACAAGCGGCCAAGGCGATGAGCGACGTTCCCTAGAAATTAAAAAACCGAGCGACGCGGCGGGTGACCGTGAGAAATCGCCGCCGCTTGTCGCTGTCTCCGTCGATCGCCTCGTCACTCGCTAAATCGATACATGCGGTCGCCGTCGGCGAGAGAGTGCTTTCTTGCCGTCTCCCGCGGCGAACGAAGGCTGTAATTGACGGAGAGTACGACGGCAGCTGCACTCCTTTCGCGTGCTGCGCTACAAAAATGCATGCAAAATTAATACCGCGTGCAGCTCGCGTCTTAATTTTTGTAGTACACTGACGAATGCTCGCGTTTTTGGGGCAAATTCAGAAAGACACGTAGAATGCCAGAAGAGTTTTTTTTTCATTAGTCCCAAAGCTACATACACTATTTACGACGCACATCAACGGTTGTGAAAGTGCACTGTCACGACCGAAGACAGCTCAATCCGAATCATTCAACCACCGAGCACACACAAACCGTGAAGAAGTTCTCAGTGTCAAGTAGGAGGTGGAGAAAAGCTTCTTGGACGACGAAATCCAACCCAGTGACAGCGGCACCGGCACGTTAGAACTATTGTCGGAGCAGTCCAGGTCCACGCACACACTCGCCCCGTCGAGCACACGAACGTTAACTATGCACTCCAACGCGGGAACACGAGACCTGCACACGACACAAGGCAAAAAAGGCAGTTTCACATCAAAGAAATTAGTGTCTTGCGAACTCCGACTGGCCCCAACTGCCCCAACTTGCTTGTCGTACAATGTAGCCAAGCGTCTCTTGTGAGAGAAAAACAATTGATTTAAAAAATACAAATATATATTTAAAAAAAGATAGAACTTTTCCTGTTTTGGAAACGTTTTAGTATGTGCTACGTGGCTATTTTTATCGCAGTTAAAACCAAAATGAAAATATAAACGGTCACAAACGAATGCAAACGAGAAGGAAAGAAGTAAGCCGCATGGCCATTGCATCAACAATGGCCGCTGCGGCTGCGCTCGCTGCAGCGCTTGCTTCCACGTCGTGCTGGTACGGAGGCTGCGATCGTTCTAAAGTCAGCTCCAACCCTTAAACATGCCCCCTCACACAATATTTGGCGCTACGATTGCGTGTGGATACCTCCCCCTGCGTTCCGAAACAGCAATAGACCATTTGCTATATTACCCAAGCATCAGGAGAATGCAGGGATTGGTGTTCCACGCGCCACACGCGCACGCCTTCCCAGTATAAAAGTTTCGAAGTAAATAACCAAAATAAACCGTTGACGAACGCGCGTGCAAGATGCCATTTGTTTTGGGTATTTGCTTTAGAAAAGTTACTACTGCTGCTGCCAGCGCGTGCGGCGCGTGGAACACCAATCCCTGCATTCTCCTTGATGCTTGGGTAATATAGCAATAGGTCCTATTACGTCGCTAACGCTGGCGATCGGGTATGAATCATGCGCCGCCATCTTCTCCGCGCCTTTGCGGTAGTAAATAGCTAGTAATGGTCAGAAAAAGGTAGTAATGGCTGCAGTTACTAGCTTTTACTAGCTGTTTTTTAAGAGTGTAGCATTTCTTAACCTTTATTGGGAATTGGCACGGCCTCCATACCGTATTTTCCTTCCGGTCCTCGGATTATACGTTTCTAAACAGAAATGTTACGCGGACTACCTACAGGTGCGGACTATACAGGGAGTTTTTTTATACGATCGTTCATTATGACGAAATGTGTGAATGAAAGAGTATGTTGATGATGATTCATGTATGATACAAGCTTCCTTGTGAGCTAATAAAGTTTGTCAAGGTATGCTGTGCATGATATTTGCTTGTCGACTAAGGGCCTGTTACGGACTACGCACCGGGAGCGTACTGTAGTCCTTAAAATGCGGTACGAATCGCCCCTCTGTCTCCAAGAGACGAAATCGAGACAAGGGGTGCAGGTCCCGAAGAAAGAAGCTGCCTCGTGAAGAATAGTTCAGTGCAAGTTGCGTTCCAGGTGAGCAGAAAACAAAACTGTAGCCCAGCAAGGGCAGACTCCATTCGAGGATTTCGGAATTCCCCGATTTTGTTTAAACCGGCTTGGAGCTTAATTTTCGGTGTTTATCGGTATTTGCCGAAAACACGGCACTTTACCCTTACGCCCTCGTATATACGGGGTGTTTTTTTCTGAAGCTTAATAGATTTGTTTAGAAAAAATGTCTCGAAAACCACCTTAATTCCCCTTAGCAAAAAGAGGCCGTACTTGAAACGAATTTGAAATATATTGAATATGAATATTCATTTTGTATTCATTCTGTATTATTTTGTCCGGATTCGAAATACGCACGTAATGTATTCAAAATATATCATAAATATTAATCAGAAAATATTTTAGATATACCAAAAATATAATTCCTTCCCTCTCAAGATGTCATTTGTGTCCTAAAACAGGCTACGCAATTTTTTTATTTCTTTTATTTTGTTAGTAAAGGTATTTCTGTGGTAGTTGAAGGCTCTACTAAATACGTACCACAACTACACATCAGAAACGAACACAAACACAAACACCATGACGCACTGAACACCTGAATCACAGTCCCGTGTACTGCTCTAGAGCCTTATATGGCCTACATATTCAAGGTAAACATTTGGCCGGTGACCAGCTCTGCACTTATTAAGGTTCTAAGTATTCTATCTTCTCCTAGGGAGTCGGTCAAATGGGAAACAGTGTTTTGAAGTTCGTGGACGATATCTCTTACTAAAAAGTATTGGAACAACTAATAGTAATTTGGCGCAGTCGCTAAAACAATATCCACAAAAACGGCTTCTAGAAGAAATGTTATTGCTTCTCTGCATAGCACCACTCAGGATGAAGCGAGTCAAGCTTGTTTCTTTACTTTAAAATAGTAATTTTGCTTTTCTCTACTAGTTGACTATTTATTATGGTCATAACGTCACTATATTAAAGTCACTATCACATCACATACAATGGCGAGTATACACATTCAGTGAACTAACATTGCGCTAACACAATTCCACACTAAACCTACCTACGCACAGCTCTTGCTGAAGCTTTCCAGCATCAGCAAGTGTTGTGGTTGTAGTTCCCGAACCCCGTTTGCGATTGGTGTGCAAGAAACTCATCAGGTGTGTTCTTGATAGAAAAAAGGAAACAATAACATAAACTTCTCTGATTTATCAGTGCGATGCTGCACAACTCAATTGACAAACTAATCAAATGTTGTATTTAGGCAGTTCAATGTACTCCACATCTGCTTGAAGTGAATTTCTGATGGGCGAGCTTTTCACTACTCTGGTAGTTTAAGTCAAACTACCAAATTATTGCAGTCAAAAGGTACTTAGGGTATAACACAACAGTGTTTACGATTCTTAGGTATTTTAAGAGCATTCTGCACATATTTTTGATCGCTGCCTTTTTTTTAGGGTTGGAGTATATTTTGCATGAAATAAACTAATATTTTAAGAAATCTAATTGAAAGGTATTTTGTGCCTACTAATTTGGTATTTACATATTTCAAAACGCATAAAGAGAACTTCAAATGTAGTTTAAATAAAGGCATTTTAAAACTATTTTCAGAAATATATTTAGAACTAAGTAAAAAAAAAGAGGTGTGTATTTTCGGTCTATTTTTTGTGTACTTGCAATTATGAGCTATCCTTCAAATACACTCAAATTAGAATGTGGTGTATTTCAAACGTCTTAGTTTTCGCAAAGAGTCGGCTTGTGCGGGTGAGTTATACGGCCAGCGGGACATGGTACAGGGGATTAATCGTAACGACCAGTCGTCTAGTTAACTAAAGATATGTTGCTGCAGAAGTACGGTAAGCTGGGTGAGTGTTGAAATTTTGGAAGCGCATTCCATTAATAGCTTGGGGGACCGCTGCATTTCCTCAAACAGAAACCTCGTTTTTAGATCGGACTATGGGGCAAAGACAGCGTAGATGATCTTGTGTCGTGTGCGACGCGTTCTGGTACTGCGTGACTTGCAGCACGTTCTCTTCTTCCTTTTGTGCATAAATTCAGTTGCGAGTCAGCGCTTGTGTGTCGTGCATGTTCCCTTTCTCTGCCCTTGTCTTCTTGTGCGCTGTTCTGTTAACTAAGATAAAATATGCTAATTAAATTTTTAATTATTGAACATATACATATGGTTCGTTCATAGAACTTTGCTAAGCGCCCTCGAAAAACACTATATCGGTCAGTATTAGAAATACTCGGGGCACGCGGGTAGCACGGTGTAGCGCTGAAGTTACTACTCGTGCAGCGGGTTGAAGGCTACCGGTTAGATAACGCACCCGCGCGGTTTTTAGTCTCCTACCGTCCGCGTCAGTGGTTTTTGGTGGCGTTCAGCAAATTTATAAATGGAACCACTAATTTTAAAAGTGTATTACCAATTTCAGGTAATTATTCTACTTATCGTGAGGATTAGACCCCCATATTATGTCCCCCTGGCCGTATAACTTCCCATGCACAAACCGCATAAACATATCTTTCACTTTTTTTTTACAAGTTTGTCAAGTTTAAAGAGAAACACCCTCTATAATACTGTCGCAGACAGCTTAGAAAACGCAGGACGATTCATGAGCATCGGATTTCCGCTCCTCAGCCAATGCGATTGTGGCATTAACCGATAAAAACGCTCAAGAGCCGATCACGGAGACAGAAGCGTCAACTTAACAAGCTACGATCTGTGTTTTTTAGGCTCTCTGTGACTATAGCTAAAAAACGTTCACTGTAAAAAGACATGCTTATATATATGTCTCTATACCTATAGGACTCTGAAAACTGTTTGACGCTGCCCAATTATGTGCTCACTCAGATTAGCGTGAGTCTCGTGGCGGCTAATCGCGCTTAAGTACCCAGCGGTGCTTCCCTGCCGGCCGCTGATAAGAGAAAAGATTGATCGGTGCCGTTTGTGGCCCGGGTCTCTGCAGAGTGGCCCGGCTTCAAGAGATTGAATCGGCGTTTCAAGAACGAGCTCTTTCTTTCAACTGCGCCTTACCGCCATCCTCTTCGAAAGCAGTCCGAAGGAAATGCGATAATTCCGTAGAAACGTTCCGCATACTTATGAATACATTATAGCACCGAATCCTCCGGGTAAAACCGAGGCGGCAGCGAATATTCTGATCTCTGGAGTGCTTGGAGACTAGCGAATGAATGTTACCTGTTAATCTTAAAATCTCGGCACCGTAGCGAATAAAGTGTACCATTATGAATTTTAAGCTAGGATAAAACCTTCTCTTCGGTAATCGTAGTCTCTTTAAGATATGTCGAGCTTCCGACCAAACAATTGGATTCCTTTCAATCTTGCTTTCGTCAAAAAAGGAAGATTATATACGATCAATTTTATTTTTGTGGAGCTTCGTAGTTATCCAGAGGTTTATTTGTTTTCAGTAAATGATAATTATAAAAGCAATGGGATGTTTAATTTTTAAATTAGGTAAGAATGTATATTGTCCCGGAACTGGTTGATTCCGCGAAATCAACCAGTTCTTGAGCGTAAAATGTAGTACAGGGGAGATGATCAGTCGCAGCGTATAAGTGCCAGCATAGAGGGCGAAATCACGCCGGCGCAAGCTATCCAAATGCGGTTTCATTATATTCTTAAAAAATATAGCCTGGGGTCTTTAACGTGCACCACGCAGTAGGGATACACGACCGCACGCCGGTACGATGATCTCGATGAGCATCGTACCGGCGTGCGGTCGTGTATCACTACTGCGTGGTGCACGTTAAAGACCCCAGGCTAGCGGTTGTACTGCACTGGCTAAATTGCTCATCTCCAGCGAGTGACTCGTCGCCACTTTAATGGCTGACCAACTACACGCTGTATAAATATCCACAGAACCCTAATTATTAATTAAGAAAAAAACTGGATTTGTATTTTTGTTTTTTAAGTTCGCAAAGTTCAGGTGAAAAACACCGTGTGACGTGGCTTCTTAATATTGTTGAAAATTTTCAAATGAACGAATAAATGAATATTTATATTACGGGAAGCGCCGCTGCGTTACTTTCACCATTCGAGAGAAATAAAAGTAAGAACTTTGGTTCACTTTTATTTGTTGTCACAGAGTGCATGACAACAGAGGACTGAAGGATGGTCAACGGTGGCTTGACTAAGGGCCCACACTCTAAAAAAGGGAGTAATACTTCCTCCCTTAAGGGACGAACTGACACGTCCAATATGTTACTACCCCTCTTCTCTCTCACCCTCTTTCAGTAAAACGGTCTATGGTACAGTCACAGCGCTAGCTGCGACGCGTCACGGCGAAGTCGAGCATCGGCGTCGCGTTCACACACCGTGAAGCAGTGGGGCACGTGAGTAAAAGCGTTCAGAACTAAATAGATATCTGTTTTCTTCCAAACGTTTTGTTTTGTTCCATTTAATTCCGAAAGCTTCTGTTTCTTTTTTTGTTCCGGAGCGCGTAAAAACGCGTCTCCCGGCACGAGTTTTTGGCATTGACGGTGCTACGACGACAATTTTTTATAGGCTACTTTTTTTCTTTTTTTTTCAGAGAGCGCGGGCAGTGTGCATTGGCATAGCCTCCTCTAGAGTTCCTGTATAGGCTCCCTCCGGGAGCCAGAGTTGCGCGCAGGCTATAAGATAGACAGGTGGGGAAACGGCTCATGTGTGTGTATGTATGTATGTATATTTGCAGCGCAATCTCTTTGCAACGAGAGTCTATATGGTATAGACGCGCCAAAAACTAAAACAAAACAAAAACCACTGGTGTCACCGATGAGTCTTCCACCATGTCTCGAGTCGCCGCTTAGAGCAGGCTATATGGTTGTGTTCCTCAGTAAAACCGAGTGCTTGCTCGATACGGGATCCCACGATAGGCGCTGGAAGTAGAGCCTTGCACGCGATGAGCAGGTGTTCGATGGTTTCTTCGCACGCTCCACAGACGCTGCACATCGTGTCCGTCACGTTGCAGTCGTACTTCTGTAGGTACGGTCTGGTACGTAAAGCACCACCACGGGCCTCCATAAGAAGTCGACTGCCCAGCGTGTTTCCACAGAAAGTCAGGGGCGCGATCTCGGTTTTGAAGGTCGCGTAAAGATGCATGGTAGAATGTTGCTGCATCCCTAACATCCAACGGTCCTTCTCAATAGTCTTCACTTGCTCCCGCACTGCACTCACCCATTCCTTTTCAGTTTGGGGTTTGGTGACCAAAGAAAAAATCCCAAACTTTGTGCCAATACGAGTAACTCGTTTTCTCCACGTCGAGTTGACATTTTTTAGGTGAATGTAGATGAAGAGACGCCTAGCCCAGCGGTCTCCATCCATGTACCTGAGACGCGTGTAATATTTTAGCTTGCTTCGGGCCTCTCGCGCCTCAAATGAAGACCAGCCTAGGTCGCCTTCCACAAGCTCATTTGCTACCTGTCCATGGCACCCCAATGCTTGACGTCCGACCGCCCTTTGGCGCCGTTCAAGGTATTCGCGGACCTCGCTGGGAACGCAGATGACGGCGTTTCCGAATGTCAGACCTGGTACAGCAACAGCCTTCCAAAGCTCTCGGGTGACAGCATAACGCTCGTAGCTCCAGAGGCTCCGCCTTCGCATTACATTACTTTTTCGTACTGAAGATGTCTTGAGGCCCTGATGGTATTCGGCCAGATACTCCTCCGTAGTCGACAGCGTCACCCCAAGATATCTGTAGTTGGGCTTGCACAGGAATTGCTGCACCCTGCAGCTTGAGTGATCCCAGGCTACCTTCTTCGCCAGAAAAAATAATGTGGCTGACTTGTCGGTATTGAAGCGTAGTCGGAGTTGGTTTGCTTCTGTCTCACATACGACCAGCAATCGCCTCATGTCCTCCACACTGTCCGCCATCAGCACTAGATCGTCAGCATAGGCAAGTCCGGGTAATCGCCATGACACCACATCGCCATGTTGACGGTGCACCAGGGAGAAACCGATGCCAGTGTCTTGAAGTGCCTTTTCCATGCGAGATGCATACAGCATATAAAGCGTTGGCGACAATGGACAGCCCTGCCTTAATCCCTTTCCAACTTCAACTTCGCTTGATTTCACGCCATTGAAGGATGATGTTACACGATTGCCATCATATAATCGTTGGATTAGACTCACCCATGCTCCAGGCATGTTCAGATGTCGTAGCCTGTCGAGCAGCATGTAATGAGGGACACAGTCATAGGCTTTGGCAATATCCAAGAAACAGCATACTAGTGTTCGCTTCTCCGCTTGTGCGATCTCTATACATTATGTCAAAACAAACAGATTGTCATCCAACCGACGGCCAACTCGAAAGCCGTTCTGCAGCTCTGTAAGCACGCCGGCTTCCTCAGCCCATTGTGCGATGCGCCAGTTGATGATAGCAGCGAACAATCTGTAGGCCACTGCCGTGACGGTAAGTGGACGATAATCACGCAGAAGCTGCTTGTTGCCTCCTTTCTTTGGAATAAATGTAACTCGACCGTGCTTCCAGTCACTGGGAACATAGTCATCTCCGCAGCATATACGACTGAAGAGGTGCGCCAATTGCTCCCGTGCGTCAGGGCCTAAGCCTTTCAGTACTTCGGCCGATATTCCATCCAGGCCCGGTGCAGTGCTGCCATTTAACCGCGCCAGTGTGCGGTCGACCAGTACTCGTCCGACTACTGTTTGGCTTTCATTTGTTGATGTAGGCAGCGAACTATCCTTGACGTATGGACTCCCGGCTGGCATGTTGTCCGGCTCGTTGCCTTCCTGTGTCATGCCGAACAAGGTGTGGAGGTGTTCGTCCAAGAGCTTCTTCACATTTTGTACCTCACCTTTGTTTTCGGCATCTATCAGGTGGGGAGTACTGTCTTTTCCGTCTAGAGTGCCAATATATCGCCAAAACTTCTCTCCAGCCTTTCTTCCACCTTTCCTGATATCTGCCATCTTTTTGCAATCATGAGCTTGCCTTTTGCCTTCGACAATATCGTGGGTTTTTGCCTTGAAAGCCTGGTACTCCTCCCACAGTCACAGTGTTTTTGGTGTTTTTCCAAGTGTCCTTAGCGCCCGGCGATGTTCGCGGTTAGCGTCCTGCCTACGTTGGATGGCCGTCCGGATTTCAGCGTCCCACCACGGGACAAGCCGCCTTTTCCCTGGTGTGCCTCTCACTACCGAATGTGTAGCAATAGCCTGCTTGAGCTCACCAGCATATTCTTCATACGTGAGGGCATTTATGCGGGTGTTACTTTCCTCGAAGTCCCTACATACAACCTCGATATCGCAATCACGTAACTGAAAGGTTACTTCCCGATGTGGCCGGGTTCGGCTTCGTTGGATTGAACCAAAGTGAAGTATAATCATATTGTGGTCACTGCCCACACTCCACTTTCCATCTTCATCAACATCATAGAAGCCTACCGCAGCGCCGTGACCGGATTGTGTACTCGTCTGCTTGCGGGTACCCCCGACAGCGACAAATGGCGCTGCGGCGCGAAGAAAAAATCGGAATCGGATTTGCATGAAACTCTATGGGAGTGTGCGCAAAATAAACCGAGAGCACGACAGTCCTCCATTGAAAATCTACGAGAAACCATCTCCGTCAGTTTAGCCGGTCGCCACCGGTCGCCCACCCGGAGTGAGAGTTCGCGGTGCTCCACATAGATGGCGCCACAGAAAAAGAGAAAACCATGGGGGACACAATCCGGTCGCTCATTTGGCTTTCGTTTCCCCACCTGTCTATCTTACACCCTGGTTGCGCGTCTGTTTTCCACGTGCCGCCGCGCCGCTATTCGCCGAGATCCGATCACGTGAGGATCCGGATCAAATGCCGTGCAGGAAAGTAGACGTTGCACGCGCCCCGACAGTATGTTCCCCTGCTTTCGAGCGCGCCGCGCGCCTCGAACGCGCGGCGCCGCTATTCGCCGAATTCAGTCACGTGAGGAGCAGGATCAACATGCCGTGCATTAAAGATGGCGCTACAGGGATGAACGCGCAACTTTGGCTCCCGTAGGGAGCCTATACAGGAACTCTAGCCTCCTCTATACCGACAAAACCTGGCAGGTCGCCACGAAATCCGGCCGCCAAAATGTAAAAGTTACCGCTCATTCACACTGGAAGCGGATCCGCGTTCGCAAAGCGGTTGCGAACGCGGTTGTATAAAGATCCAGTACAATTTCACGCGCGCTCAATGACATCAAGTGCGCGTGCAATTGTACTGGATCTTCAAGGTCGGTTCTCACATGCAGCGAAGCGCTGATGTAGCGCTCCTCACGTGCCGTCAGCTACTTATCGTCTGCCATGAGCAACAGTTTTGACGGTGCGATACAAAGCTGCTGAACGCTCCCGTCAGCACGCGCTTAGCGCGAGGTAAGCGCTACGCTTGTAGCGCTCCGCTGCATGTGTGAACAGGCCTTTATACAACCGCGTTCGCAACCGCTTTGCGAACGCGGATCCACTTCCACACTCTTAGTCCGGTAACGGCTATTTTGGCGTGAAAAAGTGCCTCTTTTTAACGGCTACTCACGGCGTTACATGTCACGCCGGTACTGGCGTTACAAAAGTCACGGCAATATTGACGTGACTTCTGTGGCGCCGTTTAGGCGTTACAATTTTGGTTCGGTAACGGCTATCAAGGCGTGAAAAAGTGCCACTTTTTGACGGCTACTCGCGGCGTTACATGTCACGCAGATGTCTGCATTACGGAAGTCACGCCAATATTGACGTGACTTTTGTGACGCCGTTTAGGCGTTAAAGGTGGCTGACATTTTTGTTTTTAAATTGACGTACAAAATGTTACCCCTCGCAACGGCGTTTAGCCAATTGGTCGCAATGAAAATTGGTGTTACATTCAAAAATACCACTGTGCGTATATACCCCTCCTAAAAAGCAAGGCGGCGGCATTCGATGTCTAATTTGTTCAAAAATGCTAATGTCGGTAAACGCTTTCGAACTCGAAATGCGAACTGGAAAGGGACAAATGACTAAGTGTTATCCCCACGTGCTTTGCGCTTCTTGAGCCAAAAGACATCACAGTCTCTTGCAATCGCTTGTTGTTTTTTTCTATGGCGGTCGGAGCACAAATAAGAGACTATATGCAAAAATTGTATGTCAAATCGAAATAAACTGACAAGAGTCGAAGACGAGAATAACTGAGCTTCAACAGTTTATTGCGGATGTTTAAAAAAAAAAAGTTTCAATCCCATGATTAGTGGTGACAGTGGGGTACATCACGGCAATTTCGTTCTTTGTATTAATGAGATGCTTAAGGCTTTTGTCTTTAAGGGTGAACAAAATGCAAACAGGAAACGGCGTTCTATTTCTGAAGAAGGTGGAGTTTCTGAAGGATGTTGCGCAGCCTCAAATTAATCCAGCGAGGTTCAACGTTTTCGGCGGGTTTAAGCACAATTTGTAAATTAGAAAAATACAGCCAAACGCTCACCTAAAGACTCAAGACGCCCATGGCTTGCAGGCGCGTGACCACAGTATAAGCACCAGCCGAACGGAGATGCGACGTTCCCACTTTCGCTGGGGCCACTGTCTCTCCCATAAACTCCTGACTGTCGCAACCTTCATTGCGACAATCGCCGCGCACTACGCCACGAATGTCTGCGGACGTGAACATCACAGCGCAACTCTTCCTTCCGGTACGTAAGTTCGGAGACAAAGACAATGGCGAGGCACCGAATCCGAGTCCGACACTCCGTTGCGCGCCTTCTCATGGCGAAAAAGAAGCCGTGGGTCAGTCCAAAAATCGCCGAGTAGCCGACTCTCCCGCCCCCTTCTTCCCCCTGAAAAAGTATAATGGAGAGGTCCCTCTTGACACGCTCCGTCATGTTAGCCGTCGTTAAACCGAATGCTCTCGCGCCAGACCTTCAAGGTCAACCGTGCCCGGGCCCCGGGACCGGCGCTTTGTTGGTTTGTTTTGCTCGTAGCACTGCCAACGCACGCTGCCTTCGGCGAGACCCGAACTTTGAAATAGCGCCGAAGCGCTCAAGTTTCGCCGCCAACTACAGCGCCATTCCAGCCCCTGGTGGGACGCTATCATCCGAGTGGTTCGCGTTTTTCTTCCCGCGTCGAAGCCATCACGCTAATCGAGGCAGTGGCGTGCAGTTGCGATGGAAAAAAACGCGCGCCCGGCACTCAGTACTGCTGTGTGGTCGGTTGCAGTAATAACCTCCGTGACTGTAGTAGTAGCAGAACTAGTGGCCAACCGTTGAAGTTCTATCGGTTTCCTGGAAGGTCTTACGAGTGTGCACGGCGCCAAGCCTGGATCGCGGCAGTGCGCCGGCAAAAGTAAGCTTCTCTTTTGTTGATGCATGAATTTCGCTCAATATACCGACAGAGAAACGAGGTGGAATCCGTATCGGAACATAAACAGTGTGAATACCAAACGCGGCAAAGCAATTTGGCCATGCGTGTATGACTGGATATCCCATTTATGTTGCGTATCCCTTCGATTAAGTGTGGTGATTGACGGGACCCTAAAAGCCACGTCGCACTTTCTTTGCACTATTATTTTAAATTTAGTCATTGACAAGGTGAGAACGGCGTCGCTCTCGTTGCCTTTCGCCTGGAGCGCTGTCCAGCGCTTCACTTTTGCCGTGCTTCGGCTGCGCGTGTACGCTCCCGAGACGCCGTACTGTTATGGAATAAGGCGGGACGACAAAACTCCTCCCTGTCGTTCTCATTCTATTTCGTCTCGGCTTTTCGTATATCGCAACAAAAGTCTTACATTGTTCCTTTTTCCAGCGAGGACGGTTGAAAGTGGATGCCGTCAGCGTCGACCAGGATATGCAGTGCCCATTTCGTCGGCAATTGCCGGAACGACGCGGAAGCCCACCCATCTTACATCCCGACCATCTTTCCTCCAGTGTACAAAAAAAAAAAAAGGCACCCAACGCGGAGAGGGCGAAGAGGTACTAGTAACCTGATTTATGTCTAGAGCTCTGCATTTCCGGATTTGATTTTCGATGAAAGTAGGAGGGTATTTTCGAATAAGATGTACTTTAAAAAAAAAGCCAAGCGAGCTGGTTGACATTTATCGTTACAAAAACACCAACCCGAGACCAATATTCTGTATTTACCGGAATTGAATTTCGTGATATGCACAATTCTTCAGAATTTGACTTGAAGTAGAGTATTGTCACAGTTATAAAAATACGCACGAAGCTATTTCGCTTGTAATTAAAAGAATGTAGCACCACTCAAGCAGACTCCAGGAGGTCTCTGTTGCTGTACAAAATGACCTGTTCTACTGACAATTGTTTTAAAAGTTTTCTACAGCTTTATTGTTCAACGCAGAACCCTTTTTAGGACATATGGTAAAAGTACTAATTGGTTCTCTTTATAGGCTGCTCAACAGGTCAGGACGACTTCAGCCTCAGCCACCACAGCTGGAGACGCCTACTTTTCCCAGCGCACCGCCAAGGTCGGAGGACACCGCCGAGGACGAAAATGATGCTGACTGGGACCCCCTCCAGATGCTGGTGGACGTTGCAGCCGAGGCGGCACCAGAGAAGCACACGTCTACAGTGGTGAGCAATCCTGTGTGGCTATGTGAGTGTTAAACACGTTATTAAAAAAACCCATTACAAGCGGAGGTACAAATTCTGTCTTCACATATAGGTGCCCACTATTTTTTACCTCTCAATATTTACCATTATCAGTGCAGATAATTTCTTTATTTCTTTGTGGCGTCAAATCTATGAACATTATTATAGAGCCTGTTTTACCTGTTATTGCCCCTTAGGGAACACAGTGTGATCCCACGCCACAGACCGGAGGACCACTGAGGCTCCTGTTGTCCGCAACGGATGGCCAGGACGGATCGACCCAGGTCACTCATGCAGAGCAAGTGAATGCGGTAATTTAAATGTCCCAGTTTCAAGATTACACACTGCTTCCCATACTTTAGTTTCTACTTTGCATAGCTCAACTGAAAGTACTCATATTGTCACGAATGACAGATGATGAGGCGACGAATGAACAGAAACAAAACATTTGATTTGGCAAACTGTAGCTGAAAACACAAATACATAGAGGTAGTGTCGAAAGTCGTAGGAGTAGCACAATCAAGCGCAAGACTGACTTGTACGGCATGGCGCGGCTTCCATGGGAGCCTAGAATATTCTACCTCGATCCTTCTTGCACTATAGATTCTGCCCATGAATAGGCTAGATAGTTCTCCAATTTTCCCAAACTTCTACTTTCATAAAGAGAGATAAACTACATGCAGCGCCAGGAATCGAACCCGAACCACCTGCGTGTGAGCCGGACGTGCTGCCGACTTGGCTACGTAAGCGTGTGGCAATATGTATAGAAGTGATTTATATTTTGCAATTTCTCTCTTCAGGTTTCAAGCACGGAGGGAGACTGGCGACGGCAGTGCGGATTCCTTGGCTTCGAGTCGCTCAAGTCATCCGAGCACGCTCTCCAGGATCTATGTGGGGTCACCATGACTGTTTTTAGTTTGTTGTTAAGCCTCACACCAGCAACCAGGTACAGAAAGAGCGACATTTCAGCTGAGGACGAACTCACCCTCTTCCTTATGAAGCTTAAACTGGGGATCAGCTTCACTGCACTAGCCGCCCTCTTCTCGGTCCACAAGACGACAGCGTCTCGAACATTCAAAGCACTACTGTACATTCTAAATGTGAGGCTCGAGCGCTGGGTGTTTGTGCCAGCTCGAGACGTCATCAAGGAGTCGCTGCCACCAGCCTTCAAAACACACTATCCAGGCTGTACATTCATAATAGATTGCACAGAGATTCGTACTGAAACTCCCTCCGACCCTGAGCAGCAGCACTACTTGTACTCTAGTTACAAGAGCGGCTACACCATCAAATTACTAATTGGCATAATTCCTAATGGCATGATTTCATTCGTATCTAAAATTTATGGGGGGCGACACAGTGACAGTCACATCACAGTAAATTCAGGGTTTCTATCTTTGGTTCAACCCGGCGAAGTCGTTTTAAGCGACAAGGGCTTTCCCAGCATCCGGACTACCATGGCTGAGAAGGGTGCTGTGCTTGTCATGCCGCCTTTCTCAGTTGGAGGTCAGCAGCTTTCCCAGGAGGACATGGACAACACCTTCCATATCGCGCACGTCCGCATCCATGTGGAGAGAGTAATTCAAAGGCTGAAAAATTTCCACATTTTGAAACACAGAATTCCGCTCACTCTAATCCCACAAATGGACCAGGTCGTCCAAGTATGCTCCGCTCTTGTGAACATGCAGGCACCAATTATAAAGAAATAAGAAAATAGACAATGTCTCGAACTGAGCCAAGTACGAGACATTGTTTATCCGTTTTCTTGTACCTGTTCCTTCCGTTTGTGCAGAAAATGCTACAAGTATGGTAATGCACACTTTCGAGACTTCGCTCAACTGTTGACTTCTGAAAATATTGTCATGTACAGTAACTGTAATTTCATAGTCATGTAACGGTTACAATATTTTCCTGTGTAGAAACTGCGGGGTTTTTGTTTTCCACAACCTCACTCGGCGCATGTTATAGTAGTGCAAACTATGTACGTTTTTCTCTATATGTATGGACTTCAGTTATGCAGCCTTGCCACAGGATGACCGTGCAAATATATAAGTACTACTTATACAAAGGTGCGACTTATGTACCAACGTTTTCGTAAAAACAACCGTTTATACGAGGTTTGGCTTCTACAATGGTGCGACTTATGGACCGAAAAATACGGTACCTTGTAATGCACGTTAGAAACTCCAGGTTAGCAGTTCTACTACGAGGGGCGTTCATAAAGTTCGTATTATCGGCACAAAAAATTAAAGGAAACGGAACAAAACAGGCATGAACATGAGCGCGCGTCCCTCTAGTTTCCGCACAGTATAAACATCGCATGCTATAGTGGCTCGGAACGCCGCTAGGGAGACGAAACAAAAATGGCACCGCTCGTCGGTGCCAAGCACATGCAGTGATCCGTTTTTTTCATTTGAAGGAAAGCAATGCCAAGGATATTCATTCCAATCTGGAAGCGTTGTTCGGGGACAACGTCCCAGTTTACGACACTTTTGTTTAAATGGCACAGATGCTTCTAGTGTGGCCAAATAAGAGGAAAGCGTTTCAAAGACGGCGACCAAGTGATTGCTGAAGTGCAGTGATCCCTGAACGCTCAAGTGAGGAGTTCTATAACAATGGCCTCCGGCATGTGGTGCATCGCTGGAAAAAGTGGGTAACTTTTGGTGGCGAACATGTAGAGAAAGTCTCAACTCCTACTCGAGTTTGATTGCTGAATCTCCATTCCTTCGTGACAATAATACGAACTTTATGAACGCCCCTCGTACATTGAACAAATTGGCCCTCACAGCTGAGACACCAGGTGCCATTTCGAGGCAGACCAGCTTCCCACTGTAAACATTTATGAGACAAGCTTGATTCAGATTTTGAAGATGAAATTAGTACACCGGAGCTAATTATTTTTTAAGTGTTGAGTCAGGTGCTTGTCATGTCCTGTTAGTGCAACCTCCAGGTGAAGTCTTAACATTACTTTTTTTTATGCGTCCCAATCTTACCTTTTTTGACTAAATTAATGAACCAAAGATAATCTGAACCTAAAACATTAATGCTGTGTGGAAGGTCTGTGTAGCGACTCCTTGCAGGCTGCTGGTCGCACTGCCCTCGCAAAATTTCTCATCTACACCACGCTTCAGAGGCCTCTCAAGGCAGAGTAACTCCCCGCTGTCTAAACATCCATAGAAGTTACTAGGGACGTGTTCCAAAATGTACTCGATCTTACTCCAGGGTAAGGGTTTTGTATTTCAGCGTTGAAAAACCTACCAGCATCCAGCGTTACTCCACCTGCGTCGTCACACGACATGATCTGCCGTAGTAACTGGGATCTATTCGAGTAAGATTTGGAACACATCCTAGGCAACGAGGGCATTTGATGGAGGCTAGTTGCAGTGAAGCTATAGTGTATCGGTTGTATGTGAAAGATACCCAAGTGGACTAAATGAATTTAACCCAGGCATCCTGGGTTCAATCCCCACCCTGCCCGTTTCAATCTGGATGAGCATTGTGCGGTCGTGTACCACTAATGCGTGGTACACGTGAAAAGACCCCAGGCTAGCGGTTGTACTGCACTGGCTAAATTGCTCATCTACAGCTGGGAGATTTGTTGCCCGTTGAGGCAGACCAAGTTCTAAGCTGTATAAGTACACACAACCCAATTTTTTTTTACATTTACTCAGTTAGTGGGAATATTGTCCCATTTTGGTATTGGAGGCAGGTATTTTGTACCCTCATGCTGGTGTCGCTCTTCTGTATTTGAGTTAGCGTGTACTCCATTTCGGCATAACTTGGCAAAAGTTGCAAACGAGCAGAGGTAGTGCCTGGTCTATTTTTTCATAAATTGGGAGACATCTTTTGTGCAATATTTACTTCGTCGATTAATCTCCCACCATTCACGTTCTTGTATTCACTGCAGCTGTGTATATAGTGTTTTGTTTTTTTTATGTATTCTTATGCAATGCATTTATGTTGAACCTATCCATTGCAGTATTTTCGTTTTGGGAAAGTTTCAGCCGCAATGTTTTATATGAATGACCCCATTGTTACGCATGGTGCAGAAAAAAAAGCACCCTTTATGTTCCATGGCAAATTATTTCTAGATTCATACTTATTGTACTTACCCAATGGAAGTGCACACCCCAAGTAGAACTGAATAGAGCTGTGCGCACTGATAACTGTCAACAATATATTTTTTAAAACGTTGCACATGCCTGTAAACATGTGAAGATGTATAGGTGACGTTTTCTTCTTTATTTATAAATATGACAGATTCAGAGATTGTATAACAAGAACTTTATTCAAGAACATAAATTCTACATTGGCAAGTTTGGAAGATCTTTTCCTTAAAAATAAAAATGATTCTTTCATTGATAGCATGTTTTCTTTACTTAAGTGTTCCCTACTGATGGGGTGTAATAATTGCACATAGCCCGAAAGAATGGCATTTTACAGCAATTTCATGATGAAATAAATAGTGCAGTCCAGAATTAAAATAAAATTGAAAGCAGATATAATGAAATTGAAATGTAAAAAAGTCACTTGAAAAGCATTGGGAAAAAGTGGGTAAAGTAAAAATACTGAAATTTTGGTACTGATTCCATGATAAAACGCTCGTCCCTCTTTAACAGGACAGACTCCGATCCCTTGGGACTATACACAAAGAAGATGGCCTTCTTGAGGTTCAACACATACAGTTGTACTTGGACCTGTGTGTAGTGTGGGTGTGGTGGCTCGAGCGAAAGCTCACCGTCTGTGTTGGTGAGGTAGGCAACATTGCAGATTCCTGCTTCGCGGTCAAAAATGGGGCGGGTCCTGCACGATTCTGGGCACTTGATTTCAATGAGGACGGTTTCCCCGCTTACTTGGATGAGGCCGTCCGGACTGCAGCAGAGCCAGGGCTGCTCGGGCATGACGACCAGTCCCGTCTGAAACAGTAAACTATAAATATCCTTCTGCACTAAGAGTGCAAGATCAGTGTGGGCATGAAAATCCCTTGCCTCGAAAACCGGTGTGCCCAGTTTACCCTGCAGCTCCTTCCTTGCTGTTGGCTCCGTCTCGATGCCTGCATGTATGCATACAAGGTACGACAAAATGCAAGACAATGTATGAACAGATTATCTACAAAGCTTTGCCTCCACACATTCACTGTGATGTCATCACGCAGTGCACTGCCAAAGTCCAAACTGAGTATGTGCTAATTACCATACTGGACAGCTTTGTTTGTGAAGCGCTTGGGTCGGCACATGCCCAAGGCTAGAGCCTCAAAGTTTCCTCCTCTTGTTCGGATCGCATTCGCGGTCGTGCTTGAGATGCGCATGCGGCGCTCTTCATGCCACCTGGACGCATTAGCCAGACAAAAAGCAAAGCAGGCAAAAGCTCTTCCCACCACCCAAGCAAAGCAAGCAACCATTTTGCACCTTTTACATGCTGTGATAGTACATTCAAAGGATTACAAGGTGTAATAATGTTCTAAGACTACTTTTGTAACGTGGTAATTCATGTGTAGTTTGGTAGCATGGTAATTCACGCACAGGTGCCAAAAGCATGGATCTTCATGTGTCGTTATACCTAAAGTCGTCATTCTAGGAGCACTTGAAACTGCGCTGCACGTCTTTTTGCAACCATCTGCAAGAGCACGTGGGTTATTTAAGCATAGACCGCAATGAGAGCGGAGAGAGCATAAATTTTGCGTCAAGCTCAGCAAATCTTGAACAGCAACCTTTGAAATGATGCAGCCTGCTTGTCAAGAAAGCAGTAAATCGTGCGAGGTGCGAGTGGGGCTCGCACTTAAAGAATGGCAGAACACCACTGGAAGACGAAAAGAGGTCGGTAACGGTCGTTCTAGCTCTCTTCATCTTCCAGTAATGTTCTACCATCCTCGATGTGCAAGAGCCACTCGAGGCACCTCGCACGACTGATTTTTCGTCAAGCCTGCGGAATTATTTTAAAGGTTGCTGCATCAGATCTGCCCAGTTCAACACAGAATTAGTTCTCGCTCTATGCTCTCCTTGCAGTTCATGCCAAAAGTGCAGATGTGTAGCACAGCTCTACATGTTCCCAAAACAATGCCCTTTAGCACATGAAGGTCCCTGCCTTCAACAGCTGGGATGTTTCTTTTGTTATAATTATTGAAAATTGGGTCATTATAATATGTTAGTTGATCTGAAAAAGAGTGTGCTTCACAGTGGCAACTATAAGCACTTGATAGATACTCACTCCCAGTCATGCAACAGGACAGGTAGAAGGTGAAATGCTTCAAACAGGCTCACGCCACATGCAGAAGCTACATGCCAGCGAGAAGTACAAAGGCTGAAGAGCAATGGAGTTAAGACTCGCATACAGGCAATGCAAACAAGCCACTTTGGAAAGGTGTTAAGGGTTGAAGGACCAGCTATGTTAAACGTTGCTACATCTGGCCGCAGTCTGTGCGGTGCAGGATATAGTGGAAGCAGAAACGTGCCGGGGGTTTGTTGACTGGCCCATTGTAGCCACTGCCAAGTCCTCGACATCGCAGAGGAGCATGACGTTGGCGACATACTGCTCCTGCAATGTATCGCCAAGTGCCGACAGAAAGTTCACAGCTTTAAAAGACATCCTCAGGCCCGTGGAGCAGGCGGTCATGTGGTGGTAGACCTCGCGAGGCCCCTTCATGGCAGCGAGGAGCCCCACAAGCCTTGCCTTGTCCACGGACAGGGACACCTTGGCGACCATGTCGTCTACGACTTTCCTGCATATCAAATCATCGGCACTCCTGCGGGAAAGTTTTAGAATCTCCATTAAGGGGCCCTGGATTTCAGGGTAGCATTCCAGCATAAGTGATGGCGACGCGGGTCGAGTGTCAGGGCACGAGGTTGATGGACCTGAAAGAAAAATAAAGGTTTTATACCAGCTCTCTATCGAGCTGAAAAGTCTCATTAATATTATAGTCAAGTGATGCACAGTCATTTACACAAAAACAAACCAAGGCTGAACTCTTGATTTTGCAATCTTTCTTCATCATCTCCGAAGAACAATTTAACAGCACATTATTTTTCGGCCTCGGAAAATAGTGTTATTTATCTGCATGGGCAGGTAAATAACAGATTTTTGGGAAAAAATAACCTGTAAACAAATCCTTCAGGTCTTTGTTGGGGTCGTAGGCAGGCTTCCCACTCGGTTTGCCCCACTGCTGAGGCCGACTGGTGCACGACGAATCCTCGGCGTTATTAATAAAAAAAAAACTGCGGCACAATGATTGCAGCGGCCTGCTACACCCGCCCGGCAAGAACAGGTACCGGTCACGACCGTGCGCGGGGACCTTGATAGCTAAAAGAAAAAAATCGTTCGACTTTATGAACCATTTTTTTTCGAAATGATCATGGCCGAAAACAATATATATTCAAGTAACTATCGTACTGTGCCAGCGTCGTCCGCGAAACGTAAAGATATCTTCAGCGTGAAAGCACTCTCCGCAGCACCACTTCTGCTGGAGATTCAGCGACCGAAAAAGACTCTGGTCGCATTCTCGACGTCTACGAGAACGCACGCCAACAGTGGTTCATTGCAGTCACGAATCTTCTTAGGATGAGCAGCAGCAACGTTATTCCAATGTGAAACGTAAACAAGCACCACTCACCTGCAGAGATATGTCGTAAACGACGTTCGGTCGCACCTGCGACACGCATTTCGCCTGCACTTCGTTCGTCGAGCCGTCGATGATCTCCTCCACGGAAAACACATGCTTCTGCAGCTTCTCGCCTTTCTTTAAATTTGCCCCGCGAAAGAATTCGCCGACGCTTTCGATTTTTGGAGGCCGCACCGTAAATGAAGCATACTCAAGCCGGAGTAAACAATACAGTTATGGCGCCGAGACGCTACCGACGCGACCAGGTGTTGGGGTGGCGGCGCCACCATAGCGAATTCAAAGCGCCACCTGGTTGGCTGCTTCGATTCTATTGTACGTTTATTATTTTCGTGCTCGGAATTTAGCCGTTACTCGTTCTATCGGCGTTACATTATCCGCGTGACAAACAGCTTGTAACGCCAATGATGCGAGGAGCTCTTAATGTCACGGCTATAAATGATGTTGTAACGCCTGGTCTAGGATGACCTGGAAACGCTGGACTGTCATGGCTACTTTCAGGGTAATACTCTTGTCATGCCGAAACCCACCGTAGTCACGCCTAGTGCCACTAAATAAGCTACGCTTCAGAGTAACGACACTTGGCCATATTGTGGCTTAAAATCATGGTTGCCACTTATCTGACGCTTTATCTGAAATCACAGGAAACGCTTTTCGGTCCTTCAGAAATGTTTAAACAGTCCGCGACAAAGAAAAACAATATTACATGAGCTTCCTAACACCAAATCGAATGCTGAGGAAGTCGCACTTTTGAATCATAACGATCTGCAGTTGCCTCTGCTCTGCACAAGCCCCAATATGGCGGCGCCCACAACAATGTCGGGGAACGTAGTGCCGATACTCTAAGCGCAGCTCATTTAGTGGCTCTAGTCACGCCTAAATAGGCTGTAGCCGTTTCATTTGCCCTTACCGGACTAAGAGTGCAGTGTGAATGAGCGGCAAGAGCGGCAGACAAGAGTGATGCAACGGGCGCCCCGCTGCGTCGAGACGCCGAAACACACTTGTCCCGATCGAAGGAATGTCCAATCGTGCTTCTCGCGTTCCTCGGGCTATCGCTTCTTTTCTCGTCGGGTTTGAAAACCATGTTTCGGGTCCTCGCCGCTACAAAAGCTGTGCGCTGAACACCAGACTCCCCGAGAAAGGGTCTATGATACCAGATCCTTGCGCTCCAAATCTGCGACCGGGCACTCTATGGCTCCGTCATCGAGCTGCCAGGCTTTGTGAGTATTGGGCAGAAAATGAAACTATAAGGAGTATTCACTGGGCGCCATAGTTGTGGGTGATGTCTAGAGCGCATGCTCTGAACGATCCCACATTAATAGGCTGCTAAGGCCGGCAATCTTTAGGGCGCGAAATGCACGTTACAAAAGAACTTTGGAAGCTCGCCATCAGCACGCGCTCAGCAGTCGTGCACACAGCTATGGCCGCCAGTGAATACTTCCTATAGGGGGAGCTTTATCGAGCTTGTTGTCCCCAGAGCCCGGTGTTTACTAACACAGAATAACAAAGAAATTGAACCTCGCCATGCACAGTCTGGACACGAGCGCTTCACTCTTACCAGCGCTTTGGTTGCACGAGGAGCGGCCATTCGAATCGTCAGCATCGATATCGCTGATCAAAAACAAACAAGAAAATTCGATTTGTTGTCCCCACAGCTGAAGCGTGCCGCCAGAGGCGTGACTGTTCGATCTCCTCTCCAATAGAGGAGGCTATGGCATTGGGTACTTAAAAATCCCAGTTTAGAGCGCGTTATTAACGCTTTGTCGCTGGGAGAAGACGACGAAGTGCGAGTAAGTGGACGGTGGTTGTTTTGCTTGTCTTCATCTAATTCGATTTCATGGGGCCCGTGTTCGTCTCGGGTACTATTGTACTCGCCACGAGACGTTTCATGAACGAAGCAAGATGAGCTCCAGCGAGAGCAGATTCGACGACACTTGGTGGCCGGGTTTCTCAGCGGGCAGCGGAAAGCTCCCAGCACTGTATGGCTAGGCTGAAAATTTATATGTTCATTTTATAAGGTCCGAGAAGTGTCGTTTTTCCGTCTGATTAGTGGAGGCAATAGACCATTTACAAAATCCCCAAGCACCCCAGCCCGCACTGGAGGAATCATGGGAACGCTGTTCTTTGAGTTCCTGTAGTGATCGGTAATTTCGACCAATTCGATGCTTATTCACTTTTGACTGTAATCCGGAGCCATCCTGAACATGCGTCGTGCAGATAGTACAGAACTGTCATATAATTTTGAAAATTCCGCGTCAATATCAGCGTTTTTTTTTTTTTTTACACTGGGCATGCAATTTACTTTCAACCAGGCTGAGTAGCTCAAACCTCTTCCAATATTACCATTCTCGTGATTGTTGTTTTAACAGGAATTGCTTAAAAAGCCGAGAATTCACAACAACCAAAACCAGGATTTAGCTCGTAGTCAACGTGGTTGTTTATAGCATTTCTAACGTATTAGGATAATATAAGCGTCCTTGAAGCCGTACAAGAATGAAAATAAAGAGGTTTCTGCATCCCAGCGAGGTTTACGGGTGGATTGCATACACAGTATAAAAAATGGTGGCATTGACGAGAAATTTTAAAAGTGCCGCCCGCAGAGCCCGCAGAGCCGACTCTGCGGCTCTGCGGCAGAGTCGGCCGCAGAGTCGGCTTTCTCGGCTCAGAGTCGGCCGCAGGGCCGCAGAGTCGGCTCAGAGTCGGCCTCAGAGTCGGCTTTCTCGGCTCTGCGGGCGGCTAATGCCGCCCGCAGAGCCGAGAAAGCAACGCTCGGTCACGGTCTTCTAGAAGATTCCCATTCATTCTCGCACTAATTGTAACCTTCCCTTTGCTTTGTTCTTCTCGAAAGTGCCAGTTCATCCTCGCCCCGAGCGCGCGACGCTCGAACTTTCTGTGCCGAACTTTCGAGATAACGACACAAACTAGATAAGCAGCTGCCCGCGACCTTGTCGAGTCAGTCTCGCTCGAGCTCTGTTTTGCCGCCGAATCGCCCGAGTCCGTGTGAACTTCCGAAACGGAAGTTCACACGGACGCCAGTAATACAGGACTCGGAGCGGTACTGGTCCAACGACAAGACGGTGCGGAGCGCGTGATCGCGTACGCTAGCCGAACGCTGTCGAACGCGGAACGCAATTACTCGACGACCGAGAAGGAATGTCTGGCCGTCGTCTGGGCCATCACGAAATCCCGTCCGTACTTGTACGGGACTCCTTTTCGAGTGGTCACCGACCACCACTCGTTGGGTTGGTTAGCGAGCCTGAAGGACCCATCGGGACGCCTCGCTCGGTGGAGTCTACGACTGCAAGAGTACGACGTGACCGTGGTCTACAAGTCAGGCCGAAAACACAGCGACGCCGACTGCCTTTCCAGAGCCCCCGTCGAGTCAGCTACCAGCTGTACCAAAGACGACGACGACGACGACGACGATCACTTACTTGGCGCAGTGAGCATTCACGGTATGGCAGCGCTCCAGCGGGACGATCCTGAACTGCGCGCATTGATCGACCATTTGGAGGGACGAGGGGGTACGATTCCCCGAGTCTTCTCACGTGACCTGCCAAGATTTGCCGTCCGGAGAGGTATCCTCTATAAGGAGAACTTCGGGAACAACAACTCGACGTGGCTACTGGTGATTCCTGCTAGTCTTCGAGAAGAGATCTTCCAAGCCTGCCACGACGACCCAACATCTGGTCACCTTTGCTACAGTAGGACTCTTGCACGGATCCGAGAAAAATACTACTGGCCCAAGCTCCCGAAGACTGTCCACCTCTACGTCCGTTCGTGCCACGAATGCCAACGACGCAAGAAACCACCGACGAAGCCGGCAGGTCTTCTGCAACCGATCGCGCCCCCGACTGCCCCATTCCAGCAGATTGGGATGGATCTTCTCGGACCTTTTCCGCCGTCGACGCAGGTAAACCGTTGGATAATCGTGGCAACTGATTATCTCACCAGGTACGCCGAGACAAAAGCACTCCCGTTGGGGACCGCCGTGGAAGTAGCCAAGTTCTTCGTGGAGTCTATCGTGCTCCGACACGGCGCTCCCCAAGTCCTGATTACGGACCGAGGATCCTCGTTCATGGCGCAACTGACACAAGAGATACTCCGCCTGAGCCACACCGACCACCGCCGGACCACGGCATACCACCCGCAGACCAACGGGCTGACGGAGCGACTAAACAAGACCATCGCCGACATGATTTCGATGTACGTGGACGTGGAACACAAGACGTGGGATGAAGTGTTGCCCTACGTCACGTTCGCGTACAATAAGGCAGTTCAAGAAACGACTGGGATTACACCTTTTCAGCTGGTGCACGGCAGAAAGGTGACGACGATGCTCGACGCCATGCTGCCCCACGACCCGACGGACGACAGCACCGACGACGCCCAGCTGGTCGCCCAACGAGCAGAAGAACTACGCCAGCTAGCCCGTCTTCGAATAAAGGACCAGCAACGTGTGGACGCTGGCCGCTACAACCTTCGTCGCCGCGACGTGGAGTTCCAGCCCGGAGACAGGGTGTGGGTATGGACGCCCATTCGCCGCCGCGGACTCAGCGAAAAACTGTTAAAACGCTACTTCGGACCCTACAAGGTCATCCGCCGCCTTGGGGACTTGAACTACGAGGTGCTCCCCGACGGAACCCGACCATCAGGACGCCGCCAGCCACGACCCGAAGTCGTCCACGTCGTTCGACTCAAGCAGTTCTACGCACGATAGGATTGCGATACTGCATGTTTATTTCGTTTCACCGTAAATTTTTTAGCCATTTCTGTTTTCTTTTCACGTTGCATCGGGTCGATGCACTTTTGAAAGGGGGATAATGCCGCCCGCAGAGCCGAGAAAGCAACGCTCGGTCACGGTCTTCTAGAAGATTCCCATTCATTCTCGCACTAATTGTAACCTTCCCTTTGCTTTGTTGTTCTCGAAAGTGCCAGTTCATCTTCGCCCCGAGCGCGCGACGCTCGAACTTTCTGTGCCGAACTTTCGAGATAACGACACACTCTAGATAAGCAGCTGCCCGCGACCTTGTCGAGTCAGTCTCGCTCGAGCTCTGTTTTGCCGCCGAGTCGCCGCCTGCTTTTCTGCTGCCTCGACGTTTTTTCGTTACTTATTTTTGGTTGGCACAAGTTCGCCCATTAAACCTTTATTTTTAGTTTACTCTTCGCTACTTGTCGCCTTAATTCGTGACAATATGACGGGTCCCTGCATTCTAGATGACGCTTATTCAGAGTGGCTCCAGATTACAGTCAAAAGTCTGTAAGCATCAAATATTGCCGATCACTAGGAAACTGTAGGAACACCGTTCCCAAGATTCCTCGAGTGCGAGCCGGGGCGCTTGGGTGATTTAGCAAGTGACATATTGCCTTCGCCAATCAGACGCCAAGACGTCACTCCCGTGACGTCTTAAAATGCACATGTAAATGTCCAACTTAGGTGCACAGGATTATCCTGTCTAGACTACCGTCAGATATGCTCGTTACTAATTCCCGTTTTCTGCATGTAGATATTACCAAACGTACGTAGAAGGCCACTGACTTCAAAGAAGCTTTATTTTTATTCACCGGGCGCAAGGACCTCCTTGGCTTGGTCCCATACCGAATGAACCAGGTCTAGATGGCCCCCTCACCAATGGAGCACCCCAATGCAAGTTCAAGGCATGCGAGCAGTTTCAGGTGAAGCAAAAAGGATACATCATCACCGATCCATGCTAATAAGAAATCAGGATGAAGCTTTTATGGCTGCCATTATCTGTGCCAGTCAGTGAGATCAAGAAGGTCCTTGAGCTGCTTGGCACTGTCAAGGACATCCAAATAAAAAGATGGTGATTTTCGTGTCTTGATGGGACGGAGAAAGTGATAAGAGTGGCGACGGTAGTTTTAAAGCAGCATCTTAGTGTAGACGAGGTATCACATATGCTGACCACTAACGGGGTGAACAAGCTAGCGGTTATTTCTGGACGACCTCCTCTCTGCTTACGGTGTAAAGCCATTGGTTCTATCCGCAGACAGTGCATCACCACACGATGCACCAACTGCTGGCGTTATGGGCATACGAGTGAAGAATGCGTTGTCACGTACGCGTCTAAACTGCTAGGAAGTGCTCCGGCTAAGGCTGATCAAAATGAGCATATCATAGACGTGGAAGATATGTACAAGAATTAAAGCAGCACTCTAGACTCTTCTGGCGTTGTAACGATGGGGTTCAAATTCATTCTGATGCTTCTGAACATCAAGATACTGAGCTGGTTTTGGAAGAGTACGAAAACGCAAGATCAAAGAAGGACCTTCCTGCAAGCCCAGAAGCTGTTTTTCAGGCGAACAAAGGAAAGGACTCAAGGAAGCAGCCTAAACAATCAAGACTACTAAAAGGGAGGCGAAGGATTGAACGACATACAAAAATGCCGAGCTGGCCACAACTGAGCACTAGACGTTTGAGGAGTTTGGAAGTTGGAGAGATGACTTCCTGGTAACAGAGGAGCTGCATACAAGCTTGTTCTTTTAAGAACAACAGGGACAGCTTAAATTCAAGGATCGGCGGAAAATAATTGTAACCCGATTTAGACCAACGCCAAACACGACTAGAGTGATCGATAGCACCACCCAGATTGACCCATTCAGTATTTCCACTCCCAATGTCCGCGAATTCAATTTATCAAGTATTTAAGTATAAAATATTTATATATTTGTATATTTTTGTATAAAATACAAATTTATCTTACAACTTAAGAAACTGAAACAAATATTGTTGAAATGAAGACCCGAATGGCTCCAAGGCCGGATGGGCTGCCAGCCAGTTTCTACAAAAATTGGAAAAAAAGGACTTGTGCCAATTTCGCTTAACATCTTCAACGAGTCGTACGAATTGTTTTTCTTTTTTACCGACATCGTTCAGAAAAGCCCACACAGTGCTGATCCCGAGATCAAAACACCCGAGCAAACTACAG
>JAZHYW010027420.1:0-10986 GCA_037355805.1 Ixodes ricinus | reverse complement strand
ATATAATGTCTCTTGCAGAGATGTGGAGGCAACTTAAAATCGTTTTTAATAAATCGCAACATTTTTTCATCTGAATATATTGGACATATTTATTTCAAAATAAATCATACGAAAAAATTCCTTCTATCATTTAACCTGACGCCTGTTCAAGTGAAACCCTACCAATACTGTAGAGGAAGGAATTGAGCCTATTGTTGTAAACCGGAGACTGGGGATATGAACAAAGGGGAAAACACAGTCCGTGTTTGTCGTCTGTGTCTGTTCCTGTCCGTATTCCTGTCTTAGACAACTTGAACACTAGAATTTTCATGGTGTGAATCTGACGCTAATATATTTAGACACATTTATATTGCGCTGTTGTTACACAAGGCATCGATAAGTATTATTAATGCGCAATAGGCATTCTTGGCTAACTTCACGCACTTTTCGTCTATGTATCTATCTATCTATCTATCTATCTGGCTATCTAACCTCTTACGCCGCGGGTCGATAAATAAATGAAAAGACCGGCGCCGGCTGGGATCTGAACCGTTGACCCTTTGATCAGCAGGCAGACGCGCTAACCACAGAGCTATGAAGGCAGTCATTCAACGCACTCTAAACGGTTGTTTATGACCTTTACCATAGGACGCGCTTTAGCAGCGCTGTCACAGCTACCGGTGCGCGCGCGTTCCATGCACGAGGGCTACCGCTCTCGCTGTGGCTGAGCACGCCGCTAGCTCACCCTCTCCCGCGCTCGGGAGAGGGTGATGTAGCGGCTGTGCTCAGCCTCACGAGAGCGGAATGAGCCCTCGTGCATGGAACGCGCACCGGTAGCTGTGACAGCTGTAAAGCGCGTCCTGCGGTAAAGATATAAACAACCGTTTAGAGTACCGTTGGTTGAGACTAGCTGAGACGCCAGAAAGTCTGGTCGGTACCATTTTGAGTGTTTGTGCGTATGGCGCGTGCTTTGCTCGCCTTCCTAAGTGACACAAACGCACGTGCTGGGCTGCGGAGATCGTGCGCAGGGCTGTGAAAGTGTCAACAAATTTAGAATCGCCTCAAGAGTGGGCTGGCGTATTCAGAGTGTGCCGGCCACCTGACGAACGCGCATAACTCCGCACCGTCTGATGCTATTCGCATTAACGTAGATAATCATTCCCAAAGGATGGGTTCTGCTGATTTTTTAAATAACTTTGAATAGTAAACACATCAGGGTTACTGTACAAAAAAAATCCAATTATCCGGCATATAATCGAATTTGGAGCAGAGATACTATCAACTATATCAATATTAAATATTAAAAAAACAAGAGCGGTCTGAGTAATGACCTCTGTGGGGCTACGGATATTATTTCTATAAAGAGGACTGTACGCCGTTAATTAACACGGACTGTATTAGGTAATCGCCAATCCAATTAAAAATTATAAATTTTTGAACTGCGAAAAGTAGTAGTTAAGTTCCGAAGCGCTGTGTAAGGGTTCTGGGGAAGACGGCCGGTTTCTCAATTGGCCGGGCAACGGTCGTCTTGTCTGGCGGCGTGTGATGCCGCTGCTCCCCTTCTTCTCCCCCGGTCATTTTGTGTGGTTTTGTTTATCTAACGAGGGACCGCGCGCGCCTTTCCGCTGACGTGTCCCCCTTGGAAAGCATCTTCCTCCGTCTCCCTCATCAGGATGGCCCCTCGGGAAGGGATGTTGTTTTCTTTTGAATCTGGAGGCTTGCGCATTCTACGGGGCTTCTTGGGTTTCAACCGGGGGCTTCCGGGGAGGCGCCGCTGTGTCTGCAACGGGATGCATGGACGAAGTTACGGAGCTGTCGGCTGTAGTCGTCGTTGGCAAGCTTAACGGAATGGGGGTCGACGCCCTTGCCAACTATTGGACGGTGGACGTCACGTGGCTCCAGCAAAACTTTGAAATGATTGGTTGATCCTCACCTGAGAGTGAGGGGGTCAGCGCCCTCAAAAGCCCATGACTGGGGAGAGAGAGGGACTTTTTGGCTTGAGACTTGCACCGAGACTCTAGGACGAGGGAGGATGGTCTCCCAAGTTGGGACTTGTCACTTGGAGTTGGACAAGTGTAAATAAATGTGCATAGTTCACTACAAGCAGTGAGTCGACCCGTCACTCAGCGACGTTCGCGCCACCACGCTCCAGACCATGGGAGGGGAACCTGCCTTCCACACCACCGAGAGGACCAACAACTTAACTGTGGTACTTTTACATGATTGTATGCCTATCTTCTGTAGGTGATCGAGAATCGATAATATGTAGAAGAAAAAAACAATATGTACAATATATATATGTTTATTTATTAGATTTTATTATATGAATGAATATAAGGACCGTCGAACATCTGGAAGCATGAATCTGCGAGTATTTTCCCAATGCGCCTGGCAAAAATGTGACACTGATGTTTTGTAATAAAAAAAAAGTACGTTTATTCTTCATTTTAATCATTCTCCGATTGTTTGTATCTGCGGTTTCTCGAATGTTAAAGTCAAAACTTTCTTTTCGGCAGGAACATGGCTGCAAAAGCATTTTCTCGTTTTGATTGTGTGAGACATGCGTCATTCACTAAGTTTTATCGCATCATGCTCAGAGGAGTGCCTCTATGCAGTCTCGCTTCCCGGACATCATAGTAGCCTTCCGCAGTCGCCAGGCCAGCACCAGCATTCTGAACGACCTGAGCAAGGAGCTTACCGACATGCAGAAGGACGGGCAGCTGGACACGGAAGACTACAAGCTGATACGAATGGTACGTTAAGGAAGCAGGCTGGACCAACACCACCTAGACAGAAGGCCTCCGCACGCGTCATCACAGTCAGCCAGTCGATCGATCGAGGCCGTGAGATTGGGCACGAGTGTCTGTGTCAATGTTCGGCTGGGGCTCGTGTCCAATCAGCGCGCCGAAAGTCGGGCTCGGGCCCAATAGCCGAGTTAGCGCGATCCGACTTGATGACGTTCCGTAGAGGAGAGGAGACCATGCAGGAGGCCTTCTGTCTAGGTGGTGTTGGCTGGACTGGACAGGTTAATGCTCCAAACTACGTGGTGCCTTCTAGACATAATGTGTCATACTCTGAGTCAAATAAGATTCATAATGTACGCACATAAACAAATGCTTACGTTGTTTATAAATTAGAGTTTCTGTGTTTTTGTACAAGGTCAATCGCTTTTGACGGGAGATGCACCTAGGAAGGTATATAAATATAAAAGTACATATTAATTGTTGCTCTTTCTGCCATTTAAGGTAGTACACTCTAAGAAAAAAGGGAGCGCGACTTAGTCCCTCGGGGGACCAAATGCGCTGACACTACCATTAGTCCCCTAGGGGAGCAACGGTGACGGGAGCAACTGTTGCGCCCCGTCCGTTAGTCCCTCGCACTAGCACCGTTGGGACTAACTGTTGCACCGTTTCAATTGCACCTCGAGGACCAACTGTTAGGCCCTTGCACTTGGTCCCCTGGGACCAACTGTTACACCGTTTCAATTGAACCCCGAGGACGAACTGTTAGGCCCTTGCGCTTGGACCCCTGGGACTAACTGTTACACCGTTTCAAATGAACCCCGAGGACCAACTGTTAGGCCCTTGCACTTGGACCCCTGGGTCTAAACGTTGCGCCCTTGGATTTAGACCCCTGGGACTAAAGGTTTATCCTTTGCATTTGGTCCCGAGCCACAAATCTCCGAAACGAAATGGTGCAGTTCAGGTTAAACGTAGCTTTATTGCCTCGTAGATACACATCACATTCAAGGATGACTGAAGTCGAAGTTCCTGGGCGGTAGAATCCACGATAAGGCCAAATTCCGAAGAGTGCACTTGCGTCGACGATGGCTTGGACACTGAGACGTCTGTCGAAACCGGTCGTGGTCCCAGCACCGTTTATTGGGGCACCGGCAGCTTCTTGCCTGTTTGCGAGGAATTTGAATTATTAGTAACAGGGCAGCGTGAAATACCCAATCGCTGGACAAAAGTACGAGACATAACACACGCATTAAAAAATAACAAATATTCTGCATAAGTGCTACAATGGTTCACATCCAACATGCGATCTGTTGACAGCAGACCAGCGCAATATTCGATTTTAGTAGACCGTTCGCTGCGAATTACCGACCCAGGGCGTGCGTGCTCAAACTATGCTTCAAAATGACGGCACGAGCTCCTGCCATCAACGCGAAAGTCTAGTGTACAATCGAATAAATGTCTCCATTAATGCCGGTTCTCACACGCAGCGAAGCGCTGATGTAGCGCTGCTCACGTGTCGTGAGCTACTTTTCGTCTGCCATGAGCAACAGTTTTGACGGTGCGATACAAAGCTGGTGACCGCTCCCGTCAGCACGCGCTTAGCGCAAGGTCAGCGCTATGATTGTAGCGCTCCGCTGCATGTGTGGACAAGCCTTAATGGTCAAGCGATCCTGCCAGGGTCAGCAAAACACACACACACACACACACACAAAATAAGCAATCGGTAGAACTGGCGTTTCGCTCGATACGATTGAATGAGGTTTCTGTGCTGCATAACAAAATCAACAACCATGGTGTCAAAAAGAATAGAGCATGGCGCGCGCTTTGCAAGCTAGAGAACGCGCTCAAAATAAAACACTTTCTGAAGCCACAGTTAATGAATACACCATAAACAAAAGTACTTCGACATACCTTAATCGGGTTCCCTTGACTTGTGACTTGAGAACAGATCAAGTGCAGTGCTGCAGCACCGCGAATCCAAACTGGATCCCGCAATGATTCGGAGACGACACAAAAAGGAAAAAAAACGCTTCCGACGAAGGCTGCATTTCAACTCTCAACTGACTAAAAACAGGTTCTTTTCAAACAAAGACCCCTTCCCATTTTCCCGACGGACCCTATCTTCCCATCTGCCAACCCCCGCGTGTGCGAGGATTACAAGAAAGAATGCGGGGGGGGGGGGGAGGTATGTAGGGGGGGCGCGCGGAAAATCTCTTTACCCCCTCCCTACACACGGACACAGCCACACAGAAAGAGCTCCAAGAGCGGAGAAGGTCACTGCAAATACTTTACTAGAGAATACGGGACACTCGCTCATTTGCATTAGACGGAGTGATGGCCGCTGGAATTCCTCCCTGGTGGCCTGCCAGGTGTGGGTGTGTCCCTCTCCCTATTTTTCTCTCGCCCCCTCTCTCATTTTTTTCTCCTCGCCGGAGCTCGTGACCGGAATGCGTCACCGACGATGGCAAACGCGTGCGGGCAATCACGCGGTCGCCGGGCCAGGCCGGGCGCGACAGTTTCAGCGGCCACCTTTGAGCAACCTGGCACCGCTTGTTGATACCAGCGTCCTTCTCCGCGGTAGTGCGCCAAGTATGACGCGTTCGCCGCGATAGCAGTCAAAGAAGATGACGGAGGGAACGGTGTACTCCGTTCTCCACTGCAAGAACCGGACCTTGCAGGCAAAAGCTTTTCATTATTTCAGTTCCCTCGAGATCAAATCACGTTCTTGTGTGTAAAGAGATCTGTGTTGAATGCTGAGCTGTATATGCTGTTCAAACCGTTATTGTGTGTGTAAAGGAATGTGTTTTTTGAATGCAAAGCTGGATAGGTTTGTTTAATGTGCAATAAATATTGTTTCAACAACACAAAAAAAAACATGTCCAATGACATCTATAAGTGGAATCTGAGTTCGCACCTTCAATTATTAATCTAGAAACGCTAAAATAACCCAAACCAGTTATGTTCGAGGCCAGCATGGTCTATTAGGAATAATGTTGACTGTTCACGAAGTAATGAAAAAATATTCCCAGCTTTCTGAATATTTTCCCTGTTGCCTAGGGCTGCTGCAAGCACCATCAGTTCTGCAAGTTCAGTGGCGAGAAAGGGACCACTTCATTAAATCCTCTCATATCTAATACACAAAGCCCCACTCTGATTTCAGATTTTTTTTGCTCCAGCCAGACATTCCCGAGCGCCAGCGTCTCTCTTAAAAATTTTCTAGACATACCGAGCTTCACGAAAATAGGGTCGTCGGCTCAAGAGTGCCTTCTCGGGCGCTTTAGCGGTAATCAGCAGTATGCGGCCACTTTGCAGTGAAGTATATGACAACCCTATTGAAAAAACCAGCTTAAGCTGGTCCCAGCTTCAAGCTGGGTTATTGCCCCAGCATGCCCAGCTTGGCATGGTGGTCATGCTGGTTGATCTGGTCATACTGGTCATGCTGGTTGATCTGGTCCCAGCTTCAATCTGGGTTATTGCCCCAGCATGCCCAGTTTGGCATGGTGGTCATGATGGTTGATCTGGTCCCAGCTTCAAGCTGGGTTATTGCCCTAACATGCCCAGTTTGGCATGTTGGTCATGATGGTTAAACTGGTCATGCTGGTGGACTTCCCAACCAGTTTAACCTGTTTAAATTAATACACAATATAAACAAGCCAAGCTCTTCAGAAAAGCCAACTCGGCATCCAATTTATTATTTTCGTACTTGCGGTCGCCTCACATGAGCTCAGATGCTACATATCCTCGGCGATGACACAGTACTAACCGACGCACAGACAGTGGTTCTCGGTGCAAAGCCAACAATGTTAATTAAACCAGATTGCTTATCTTTCAACACGAAAAATACTAGACACACGCCAAAAACTGGCAATAGCAAAAGAAAATACTACACGGATGAGAGAAGCGAACCTGGGTCCCGCCAGTGATGGGGGCGAAGCGGCAACTTGCGTGGTCGGCAGAGGCGAGGAAATCCGTGTGGCTTCGATGGCATTGGCGATACTCCTCGGCACCGCCGTCATTCACGAGCACACACACGTTCGAAGACACGAAGCGACGCCTCAGTCGGGACGCCCGACATCTTCCCGCACTGAACGGACTTCCACTCGCTGTCTCCTCAAATCCCGCTTCGCTTGCACCGTCGTTCAAGTAGTCTCCAAACAACGCGCACACAGCCGTCCCTTCGAAAATCTGCCGAAGATAGCCAAACGCGTCTCAAATTCTCCGTTTCTACCACTCTCTCTCTCTCTTTTCTCGCACACAAAGGTAGCTTGCAGCGCGCCTGACGCGCCCGGTCATCTACCAAAAACGAGAGGACAAAGAACAGGACGTGGCCTCGTTCCAGCCTAAGCCGACCTTGCGCGCGCGCTCCCAGCAATGTCACTTCGGCTATCTCTAGCCGACCTTGGCGTGCGCACTCCCAGCAAGACCAGCTTAGACCACCACGATTATTGAGTTCGACCAGATTCACCAGCTTGTCTCCCAGCATGACCAGCTTGTCTCCCAGCTTGACCACATTGGCTCCATGGAAAACCAGTTTGACCAGTTAGGACCAGACTGGCTCCCAGCTACACCAGATTGAATCTAAAACCAGATTCTAGTTAGACCATGTTGGTTTTCACTTAAACCAGACTGACCAACTTAAATTCTAGCTTGCCCAGCTTAAACCAGCTTGATTGCCAGTTAAACCAGTTTGACTACCACATTGACCACATTGACCAGCTTAGTTACCAGCTTGGCCAGTTTGATTTTCATGCTGGTTTTCCAATAAGGGAACACTTGCGCTCGTGCCTTCTCATCCGTGCTTCTCGTGTCGACATAGTTCCTTGTTGTTGGATTTGCTCACGCTACTGCGCTGAGACTGCGATTACGACTAAGCACGCTTGTTAGAGCAGCTTTCAATACCGCTCGCACAAATTTTGATACCCAGCTAATCGAGCTACATGCGTGCGTTTTATTTAACAGAACGTGAACATAGAGTTCATCCTACGTATATGAGCCTCTAAGTGAGTCACCAATGAAGTGTTCGCTGGTTTTTAAATTCAAAGAGACGAGCTACGTCGCCGCGACCGAACAGCGTCCACATGTTGAGAGAGTTCAGCCGGTAGTAAAATATCCGCACCGAGAGACGGCGCTAGTCACCATCCTATCCTAAGGGAAAACAGCAACGCCATGACACATCCACCCATTCAAAGTGCGCAAAACCTGTCGCCCCCGAGGCGCATTGTATTCACGGGGAGTGGCCCGTATTCCCCCTAGTAAAGTATTTGGTCGCCACTTTGAACCAGGCCAGTCGAAAGGTGAGCGTACAAGCAAACACGTTTTATTTTTTATATTTTCTCTCTCTCTCTCTCGTTTTTCAGTATTTTCAGCTTTTCTCGAGGTGGCTTTTTTATTTTATTTTTTAGTTCGCATTTGTTTTGTAATAACGTCACCATTGGTGACGTTGCCGAGCACTGATTCGTTCTTCGTTGTTCACCTGCTGAATGTTATCTGAAATAGCGACGACGTTGGCATGAAGGCCTCTGGATTACTGCTCCTGAATGCGGTTTTGAGTGGAACGTGCCGTGCATCCAGTGTGTCGTTGCGGATTTTGAGTTCGACATTGGACTACCCAAAAAGGTTGGTCGTTGCGGAGACGCAGGAGACGAGCTCAACTTGTTCTCGTGTAGCTCCAGTTTTGGCGATTGAAGTGACCACAAAACCCCCATTTCTGGGCCTTTGCGAGGACTCCGGTTGATTTGAAAGCGCGGCTTCTACAAACTGTGTGGGATCTCCATTTGAGACCAGAAGAAAAAAAGTGTTCAGTATTTCTGGAAGTGTTGCGTTTGGATAAATGCTACGCTTTTTACGCGAAGGCAAATTACGATGAATCGGGGCTTGTGAAATGTCCGGCAGATCATTTTTGACGAGATAGTTGGGTGTGAAGTCCAGTAAACACATTCGAGTTAACTCGCATTCACACTAACGCGTGAAGCTCTACCATGTAATGTCGCAGCAACATTCGTGGCGCATTAAACAAATTCGCCAGTTTCGTCCGAGTTTTGTCAGCTTACTTTCAGCCGCAGCTGGGAAAGAGTCTCGCCCGATCCCCAAGACAAGCGAAATAGCATCCGTCCTGGCGGACGACGTTCCGTTTGCCTTCGGGGCCTAAAAGATACAGATGCACCCGGTCTGAGAGGGGACTAATGGATGCTTTTGCTCCGCGCCTGTATCGGCTGGATCCCAGTCGATATCTGAGATGAGTCCCCAGCTTTGCGCACGGTACCTAGCTCGAGACCAGATGGTCCTCTTTCGGGAGAGCAACTGGGAGTTCGAGAGGACCAAATGCTGCCGTTGAGTCCCTTGAGGCCAACTTTTTTCTTAGAGTGTGCGCCCGTATTTCAATTTACCATTGACTTATATGTTGTTCTGGCCAGAAACTTAGCACATGTTCATACTGTGTAAGATCTACGTGACGGCAGTCCGGATTTCCACAAATCAAAAAAGAGGGTGTCTTCATATCTAAAAAGAAACGGAGACGACGGACGTAAAATGGGACATACACAAAACGTTTCCTGTTTGCCCCTTATTCCGCCGTCTCGTTTTTTTGTTTTTAAATATGTGTAACATTAATTAGATTGCCTGTTTAGTTACTCTTTCTTAGGAGCGTGTCTTGCTGACAATGCACACTCTAGTCTACTACTCAGGAAGGCGAATTGTGTAACCGTGAGCCTTATTTGTCTGAATTTTGCAGGTGCATTTATAGTTGGGAAAGAGAATGACATGCAAAGTTTTAAGTTTATAAGATTATCCTTCAATTAGTTACGTAAAATTGCATCAAATGAACACTTCGCATCCCAGGAAAACTATCGTTTTAAAAATGCAGTGATTATGGCCAGTTCTTCTTGTGAAACATACAGCATAACATCCGTGTCACGCGGCTAATAAAAAAAATACATGAATTTTCATATCTTTAATAAATGTGATATTTCTTGCATGCATAAGCTTGAATATGCTGCAGCTTGTCATAAGAAAATACCTTAAATATGCAGAAAATATACTCACAGCCGCGTTCCTTGCAACGTTTCAGTACAAAAACTTCTAACCTTGCCTTCACACGTCAATTCATTATCGAATTATAGTTTTTCTGAAGTGAGAATCTGTGTCAAAAAGAGAAGCTCAGATAAACGTCATCGAATGTTCATCAAAGCTGCACTTTAGAGTAGTTCCGGCATGCACGAAATTAATTCATTCGGATAACAACGTTACTTAAATTACAAAAGCGAAACTTTCTGGCGGCAATGACTAGGATCTTTTAAAGCTAGTAGTACTTGCTAACAATGTGACTTTGATAAAGCATTATTAAGGTTCGGTGTTCCCTTAAAATACCATAGGTTGTGGCTCATTATATTCTATGGTTTTTTGTTTCGGCATTGGTTCCGCGATGTTCTCGTCGGCTAATGCTGCTATCTCGGTGGCTGTGAAACGCAATTATGAAATTCTTGGGACTCGCCACAAACCTTCGTTTCTTAGGATGTCAGTGACTATGGTCAATGGCAGCTTTAAGGAACGCAGGGTGTGACTTATATGTATTCACGGTTCTGGCCTCGTGATCCGATCCAAAGCGGTCTTATCGTCTTATGGCGCAGTCACTGTGGCTGCGCGAGCTGACTATAAGAACGGCCAAGACTCACCCCCTCCAGCGATTCTTAAGCTATCAGCGACTGCGCGACCAAATACTTTTTTTTCCTTATGATCGGCCCTGAGCGGACAACAAATTAAATGCTCTCTCTGCAGAAATATGCCCGTCAGAATTTCCTTATGTCTGGAGACCTTGTCTCCAGGAGGTGGTTACGATTAAAAAAATCCACGTTTTCTTGTCTTACAGCATCACTTCCCGATAACCTAGATGGCCCGCATGTAGTGTGCGTACATCGCAATAGGGATCCCAGTTGAAAACCATAGCTGCTGTAGCGTCAATGTCCGTCATCGCCGCGGACGGAGGTTGAGTTTGCGTAAAAGACGTGCTTTTTGCCCCAGCCATTGCCATAAAGTTAGCTTATTCCCGGCCCTCTCTAGGTATTGTACGTACCAGCCGCCTGGCCCATATGCATCCATCGAACCATTGATTGTAGCATGAGCATAAATCTACGACTTAGGCATTTGGGCGGTGCCCCATGAGCAATTCGCGTGCGTCAATCGAGAGCACGACATTTCAGAAGGTGTGTGAAAAAGATAAAGAAATATACAACTCACTTCAATTTATAGTTTATATAGCGGAAATAAAGCT
>JAZHYW010027418.1:0-19692 GCA_037355805.1 Ixodes ricinus | reverse complement strand
GGGCACTGACACATCAAAATCATATTTTTTTATTATCCGAAACGATTGAAAACGGTGCCGGGACATTACCCTCAAAATTCGAAACTTGGGAATTCAGTATTTGTGAATTAAAAAACAATTTCCAAATGCTGAATTTGAAGTTCCCGCGCGGTCCCCGGCAGTGCAGTCAGTCAAATTTTGCGGTCTCCTGCGACTCGACTTTCTCTCGGACCTCCGCTGACCCGATGCGAGGAGGAGGCGAGCTGGCGGGATAGAAGGGAGCCGGCGCGGGAAAAACCGGTTTCTTCGCCGACACGCCGATCTGCTCGAGCGCCGCCAAAGAGAGGACACAAATCTAGGAAGGGACATCTCACCGAACTCTGATTTTTGGTATTTCAAAAAGAAGGGCCGTAGTGCGTTCGCAATTGCGTTAAAAAACATGTTTTACGATTGCCATTATTAAATGTTATAGAAATGTCGCCTACAAAGCTTCTAAATTTCCTGATTTTTGACGTCATCGATCATAAGAAGCAAGGAGGTAGCGGCGGGAGATTTAAACGCCAAAAATAAAAAGGCGCGCGCGCGCGCGGGAAAATTTTTTTCGCGATGCGGTTTTTTTTGCGTGTTTATGACTACAACTTGCGTCGTTTTAGACAATAAAAAAATATACGACCTTTGGGGTGTCAGTGCCCCTTTAAGTTTTACAATTGCTCGCGAGTAGTCGGGACCACGTATCGCCAACTTTACGACGTTGCCGCGGGCAAGACACGGCCGTAACTTGTACGAAACAAAGGAAGCGCCCGCACTAAAGCTCGTACAATGAATATGCATACACACATACGAGCCATGAGCATCTAGTGCAACATAGTGTATACAAGAAATGCCAACTGTCGGAGTTGCTATGTGATCGACGTTTCGAACGGCAGAAAAGGCTCGGCGATTAAAGCTCGAAAAGTAACTTTCATAGTGCCCATTGTTTACTAGCTTTTCACGGTTTATCGCTGCTCTACACCATTTCACATCAAGTCTGGTCGCGGCCAACGCCACGATTTGTTGGAGCCAAATGTGGATGGAACACCCACCTATTAGCGACTCTTTCAAACGTCCTACCCAGTCACGTCGTATCGACATTTTCAATTGATTTTCTATAGACGATAGAAATGGTATAGAATTTCTCGATCGTCAAGTCTCAATAGACTTTCTGTCAGCATATTCCTACAGAATTTCTAAAGACTCGATAGAATAAGATGCAGTGCGGAGAAGCGACATCACACACAGTTGGAACCTCTTCGCCTAGGCTGCTTTTTTCTTTTCCGATTGTGTCAAATAATTATTGCAACTCGCAGTGCTTTAGAGTTGTCGAAAAGAGTTTACCAACACTTAGAAAGCACATTTCGTATAAATGATTGTAGAGAAGAAAAAAAGGCAACATACTTGTAATCTTTTTCATCTTCTGGGACTCAATTCCAGAAAATAAAAGATTACAATTTTTTTTTTTGACTGGTCCTTGTTTAAATGATTGTTGTAGCCGTAGGGTAGTATATATGGCAGTGAAGAACACAACTGAATTACTAGTGTTACGAGTGCTCCGTAGCATGTGTATTTGTGATGTCTGCGTATGTTCACGAGGCAAGCATGTTTCCATGCATGCATTGTAGCAAACCTAAAATTATTTTCCAGGATCTTTTTTTTCGCGAAAAAATACTATATTGTCAATAGAAAGGCGTTAGAAACGTTCGAATTTCTACCTGTTTTTTTATCTAGAAGATAGAAAAAGGGATACATTTTCTTTAGAATATTTATTTAGAATATTTAGATAAAATATAAAACTGTTTCTTTTTTAGTCCACTAGCTAAATTACAGACGTCTATTAACCAAATGCTCATACGGTGGTGTTTTCTACTTAATCTGAAAAGAAGAATGTTATTTTTTCCTTTTTTTTTCTAGATTTAAGGGGGGGGGGGTGTCTAGGAAAACTAGGGGGTCTATACCCCCCCTAGGGGAGATCTAGGAGTTAGCTGAGTATGAGACGTCCCTTTCTGTGACTGTTCCTTCTTTCCAATTTCTTCCACCACAGTCTCAGGTGTTATATGATATGATTAGCTATCACCAGCTCGCCTGCACACTCTGTCTGTGTTTTGACGCAGCGCTCGGCTCATGGAGCCGAACGTTGCGTCAGAGTTCGGATGAAACTTCTTTCTTTTTTTTTTCGTGGATTTTTTTTTTTTTTTTAGTTGAGCGAGGAAAAACATTGGGCGCGAGCCGTGCCCAATCTTTGCACCACGCTCAATCGAGAAAGATGAAGAAATCAGTGCACACATTATACATTGTGTTAGTAACACGACTGGAAACTGGTAAAGTAGCGCCATTGCCTTTACTGCCCGCTAGCCAGACAAACATATACTAACATACAGACGACCAAAACCTCGCAAGGCGAATGGCTAATCGGTCTCCATTGCCATGGTAATCGCCATTTCGGTCCATTCAAATCTTCGAAGCCTCGAGCGAGTCGTTCTAAACCAGTCGCACCAAGATCACCATGGAGCATCATCGTACAGAAGGCATTCCTCGCCAATATAAGCGTCTTTGGCACTGTGTATGCAATCAACTTATCAGTCATGCCCACCTCCAGAAATCTATTACAATTATATGGTTGTTCTTGCGCATTTCAAAACAGGAATATTATTTTTCAATGCTTCGAAGCACCGACACCGCGTGTGGTGGTGGTACGAAGATGTACGCTCGCTTCGCCGGTGTGTGGATAGCAAAATCTCGGTATACTAGAAACGTCTCTATAAAGCTATCGGCACCAGCGAATTTAGATTGGCTCATCAAGAATGGAAAGTTCAAGGAGAAATTGCGCATTTCATGAACCAAAATGGCGACCATATATACGAGGAGCTTGACGCTACCTTCCCAGGATCCAGTGACTTTAGGGAAAACTAGAGCGCCTTCATACACACACGCGCTTTTGCTTGAGTGTGACATCTCAATCATTATTCCGCCCAATCGCTTCTCTTTTTTTTTTTTTTTTATTGCGCGCAATTTGGTGTGATTCAGCTCGAGCGCGTAGCCTTGGCTAATGCTTTGACGGGCCTGCGCGTCAGGGGCTAGCCGACTCAGTGCAACGAAGGAGGTCTTCACCACGTAGCCAGGATTTTGTTTCGGGGGGGGGGGGGGGGGGGGGCATGACAAAATGCTCTATGAGGGGGAGGGGGAGAGGTCCCAGCAAAATGGAAGATTTCGTGTGTGTGTGTGTGGGGGGGGGGGGCGAACCCATGCCCCCCCCCCCCCCCGCCCCCGGCTACGCGCCTGCTTCACTTTCAGACAAACATGTAGGCACCCTAGGGAAAACAAGCAGGGCATCTCCTCGCCAATAGATCATATCATTGAAGCTCAGACCTGCTGTTCATACTACAACGATCGCGCAATCAAGGCTTCTCATGGACGTAAATAACATTAGAGCGACAGAAGACAATTTCAAAGTGCTCTTGTGTATTTTGTAAACATTGGGTCTTACGCTTTGGAGAAAGTTCGAAATGCCAATATTTTGAGAAAAAACTTATTCTAAACATTTTTTTTAAAGATTATTTAAGTTTTATTTTTGTTGTATGAATATTGCGACAGTCTGCCACAAGGAGAATCCGATATCCAATGCAACGGCTAGCCTGGGGTCTTTAACGCGCATCACACAGTAGTGATACCGTGCACGTCGGTACGATGCTCATCCCGAAACGGGCGCAGGGATCGAGTCCAGGTATGATCCTAGAGGTTCTGCAGTGCGAGCTTTCGCTCCACGTGCTCCGAGCTGAACAGAAACAAAATATTCACACCATTCTCTCTCGCAAAACAATCGAGCGTGTCGACACAACAGCGTGTTTTGTCCACATACCGATTGTGTCACCGCGAGCCCACAGCAGTCTGGATCCTGGGGCTGATCCTCGCACGCATAACTACACCATAACGAACATCCATCGTCAATTCCAAACTCGAAAATTTCCCTTCAGTGACCCTTCACAAGCGTAGCTCGAAAGACGTAGGCTAGGGTAATGCGAGCAACATTTAACACCCCACCTACAGGGACCGACGCCACTTGGCACGGAAACGAGCTATACTCACCAAGGGGCATTCGGACAGGGATCGCTCGGACTTGGTAAAGGCCGACGAAAACTTGACCGTAAAGCGGGGCATCTTCTTCAGGATGTTCGCCATACCAGCGAATGTCACGCGCGTTCACCGATCACGCCAAGCTCTTAGCCACGCGCCAAGCTCCTCATCTCACCAACGCACGGAAGCAACGCACAGCAGCAACGCGACTGAAGGCCGAAGCAACCGAAGCACCGAAAGAGGCCAGCGGGCTCGAGCAGGCACGGCAGGCAGGCAGGCCAGTTGGACAGGCGTGCGTGCACGGCTTGCCACACAACGCGCAGGCGCGCGAGTAGCGTCCATTGCGCATGCGTCCCGCGAGCGGAAGAGCCCACTTCGGGCCGCGAGGTGGGGAGGGGTGAGAAGACGCAAGGAAGGAGGAGGAAGGCGGCACGCTCGCTACGCTGGGGGTGTCGTTGGTGTCGTGGGCACAGCACCAGAGTTTGCAATTGAGCCTGCCCATGGCCTGCCTTCTGGAATTATTCGGAAGTTCGGCGTGGTGTTTGCAACCAACATCGCGCACCGCAGCAGTTTAGTTATCGCGAACGAGCGATATCAAATGGTAAAGACCGAAGACGGCGGCACATCAAAGCATGAAAGAACGAACACAAAGTTCCAGCTTTTGCTTTGTTTCAGCGTTGAATTTCCATAGTCGGTGACAACTCAAGAAGGTAGGGCGAGGGAGAGGAAGGTGGGAAGGAGAAAACGAACGCAACGATGGCGGGGGAGGGGGAAACCCACTCACCTCGCCAGCGTTGCGTTCGCTTCCTCCTCTCCCACCTTCCTTTCTCTAGCCCTATCTTCTTAACTTGCAACATACTACAGCAACAATACTTAAAAAACAAGCGAGCTGGTGGTGATTCATGGTAATAAAAGCCCGAGACTCAGGAACACAGAAGGGGACGTCTGGAGACCGATATGTGTGTTCCCAGATTCGAGGCTGAACCTGCACGAGATTAAGTGCACTATATAAATATGTTCAATCTGTAATGAAAGTGAGTGGGCTCACTAAACACACAGTATGCGACCAACGCATTTGACCGTCCTGACGAGAACTGAATGAAATCACGAAACGAATGACAGCCGACTTTTCACTCCCGCGTTATTTCCGTTTTATCCGTCTCAAGACGAGATGCGCACTTCGCCTTTTTTCTTTTTCTAGAAGTATTTTGAGTCACGACCACGATGTCAACCGCGCCAGGGATCGCTTCTAGGGAACCCTACTGGCATTATAAAAGAAGATCCCCAGCTAATTGGAACAAGACGTGGCACGACCGACGACCTAGGCGGGGAAACCCTATCTGCAAACTAGACATGAGCAGTCTTCCTAAATGAGGACAGCCGGGTGTGTCGCACATGGACATGATCCCTCCCCCAGTGGTCACTTTGTGGCCTCGGAAGGGTCAACGGGCCCAGCGCGGGGCGCGCGGCGGCCACCACGGAGTTTCGAGGCGCCCCGAAGAAGGATGGCGGCGAGCGCCAAGGCAAGAAGGCGTCGGGAGCCTCGGAGGGCGAGGGGGGCTTCCCCTTGGCTTCCCCGTCCCGCGAGGGCCTGATCCCGGCGGGCACATGTCGGCGGCGCCTTTGATGTGGAGGTTCCCCCTCCCTCTCCCGCGGCCGATGCCGGCTCCAGGGGCCGTCGCACAACGCCCGAGCGGCTCCTCCGAGCATTGTTGAGGCAGTGCTTGAAAGAGACGCCGCTCGGCCAGCCTCCGCCGCTGCTTGGGCGCAGCGACGACACCGCCGGTTTCAGTGGTGCCGCCGCCGTCAGCTCGCTAATCGTTCTCGCGTCGAGGCTTCGAAGGGCGAAAATGAGGTTGCCCGGCCGGCCGCACACTGGGCCGCTCCGTCGAGCCCGCCTTTGACGAACGCATCTCGGACCTGCCAAGTGGCCGGCCTTCGCCGAGAGACGCGCGCTTGGCCGCCACAAGCCAGCAAGCGCTGTCCGCGGTGGCGTGCAGCGGCACGCATATGTGTCAAAGACGGCCGGAAACACGCCTGCTCTTTGTTTTCTTTTATGAGATGAAACTGGCTCGAAAGGAACGCGCGAGCGAACTAGTACAACGTTTACAGGTAACTCCGCTCAAAATTCGAACCAAAACAAGTGCCTCACATTGCTTTGGTGGAGAAAAGTATGATCGTAGATACTTGAATGGAGAGCGTGCATGGTAACGATAATATGCGGAGCAGAAGTTCGTCTGCTTCTTCCACTGGGGTTCCGGCGATGTCAGAACGCCGAGCTCTTATTGGCTGATTGAAAGAAATAGTGGGTAGACCTCAAGGCATCTAGCATTGAGGTCTATGCCCACTATCCTGTCACTCAGAGCCAATCAGAGCTCGGCGTCGTTCTGACGTCACTGCAACTCCTGCGCAATAAGAGCAGACGACTTGCACTCCGCATAAATAATGGAAAGAACACAAAACACAAGGCCGTCCTGTCCGTCGTTGTGTTTTGTGTTCTTCTCATTATTTATATGATCATAAATTATCATACTTTTTCTGGTTTAAAACTGCCATAACGGCAAAATGAAACAAATGGAGTGCCCTTTAAATTGTGCGCCACTGATGGCAGGCCCGGGGAGGGTACGCAAGGATGTACAATTTGGAGACGGAGTTAGGTTGTCGGTCGTAATCTGGGGGATGGGGCGAGGGGTCAGAATTAAGGACTAAAAAACTGCATAGAATAAAAAGGAAAAAAAAAGCAACTCCTAAAATTTGTTTTTTTTTAAACTTCGTCGCGCCAAGCACAGGCCGGTGCGTAAAAACAGCTTACAGTGCAAGCCTAACCGCGTGTAATTAGAGATACACAAACACGAGATAAAAACCCGTAAACACTTCGTAAGAAAAAGAAAAAAAGAGGCTTTCGCGGGTGTTTTGCTGTTTCTGTGTAGTTGCGGACGTTCGCACCGCTGCCCAGACTGCTGCTGGAACTTCGAACAGGGGTGGACGCAGCGAAGAGGCCCCTTTATCGGCGTAACGAAGAGCCCAAAGCCGTCCCGAGCCGCTCGTGATGGAGACCAGCGAGCCTGAATGGGGTTCGCTTCCCTTCGGACGCAAGTGGTCGGCTCGCCCGTCGGGCGCCGGCGGAGAGTCCCGTCGTGCCGGAGCGGCTCCTTTGAGCGTTTGTCACCCTCGGCGCGGCGAATTATCGACGGCGGCCCGGCGCTTTGATGCGGCCGCCAAGAGGGAGGGAGCCTCCCACGAATTCGCTCCGAGGCCGAGCGCCGCTGGACCGGCACGGGCCGACGCACGACGCCACAGCATTTTCCCCGGGCGGCGTTGCGAACGTCGTAACCGCCCGATCCGCCGCCGGCGTCCACTCAAAAAGCGCGAGTGTAGTTTTCCTGCCACCTTCCTCGAGACAACCTAGCAAAACTGCATCGACCGACATTGTCGGCCGCCATGTTTGAGTCGCATCGGTCAACCAATCTTACAAACTGAGATCGTCACGGCTGCAGGGAGATCAAATGCGCCGGCAAACTTTAGCCCGGTGTGAGGTGGCCACGCCGACAGCGGGCTTAGAAATGTCCCTTAAAATGTAGTTGGACGCGAAGCTGGCCACAACGAGACGACGCAGCCCCGGCTGCCAACAAGGGCGTATATGGCCAGGGTGGTTCCGTCACCGTCTGCCAGCGGTACCTCGACGGAGTATCGCTTCCGCAAAGGGGCTGCGGACACCAATCAGCGAGCGACTCCCGTGGCCCCCGGGACGGTATATACCACGGAGAGGGATCGGACCCCACCGCGCGCGGAAAAGGGCGTCCCCCGCGGGTTCCGAAGACGCCGACGCCGGGCTTTTGTCCCCTCGGCGAAGCAGCCTTTGTGCCGGGGCGCATGGCCGAGCCCGTCCCCAGGTGGCACCCGTGGGACGACCGGCGGAGAGTTGCCTCCGGAAGCGCGACGCGGGTGGCCTGACCGCCGCGTCCCCGACGCGAGCACGTCGGGGCCGCCGCCGGGCAGAGAGAGCGACCCCGGAGGAAGCGGACGACGCCTCCTCGGGTCCGGCGTTGTCCACGCACGCGGACGTCTCTCACCGCGCCGCAACCTGGTTGTGCGTGCGATGCGCCATCACGTACCATCGTCGAGTATTTGAGCGATCGCACTGGAACTGCGGTGAACGGGTCTGGTGGTTTGATCGCGGTTGCTGCACAAGTTATTCGCTCACAGATGTCCGTTCTAGAGTTCAACCGGTGTGAGTAACGACGCTTAGGTGGAATAGTGATGCGAAGCCACTCGCCCTTCGATGATCGTGAGAGTCACCCTAGTCTGAGATCAGTCGACTAAAGAATTCATATAGCAGCGCAAAACACTTATTTTTTCTCGCGTAAGTAAGATATTTCATTGATAAAGAAAGAAACAAGTTAGGGCCATAAACGAGAGCAAATGTCGATTTCGATCCTAACCGGCTCTCCGGATATATCCCGATAGCGTACTATTACAGTGTTGTTTATAGTTAACCAACCTGGACCAGAAAGTCCCTGTTCGGAGACGAAGCGAGTGCCAGCTCGCAACCGCGGGCTCCCGGTCGACGCGCCAATAAAGGCAATAAACTGGTTTTATCTGGCGGAGTCGTGTGGTCGTCGGAAGTGTACTACGAGACCGGACCCATAAACCGGCCTCTTGGCTAACCAACTCGCCGATTACTCGGCAACGAGCTGCCCCGCTGAACCGACACATCTAGTTCAAGGCGACGAGAGCTCGACCGGGCGACCTCACGAAGCGCGGCGGGGCATCGAGGATATGCAAACAAACGCCAGATCGGATCCAGACGCTCGAACGTATAAGAAAGAAGAAAAAAGTCTGGCGATTGAGGTGAGCCTTTACGATGGCTAGGCATGCACGCGGGTCCGGCCAATCAATTAGCGGCGGGAGCGATGAGTGGCGCGGGGAGCGACCCCGCTGGGACGGCCAAGAAGGGCTTCCCAAGCGGCGAGGGGGAGGCCGCCGGATTCGCTCGAGTGGCGCTGCAGCGCCTTTGATCCGTGCCGCCGTGCACGATAAGGACGGACGCCATGTCGGAAATTAAGATAAGCCCGCTTTTCTTGGGCTCTGCCAGCGGTCCTCCCTGCATACTCGTTTGCGTGGCGGTGCGCCTTGCCTGCGTGGACCGTACGGCGCCCGGAGACAGACTCCGTCGCTGCGGCAGCATTGCCGACCGAGTCTCGTACTGGAGAGGAAGGCACTCGTAGCTCGAACTAACTCACGCCAAGACGTACCCCCCCCCCCCCCCGGCCCCTCTAAACAATGAAAAAAAGAAGAAACTTAAAGTGTTCAACACGAAATCCGATGTTTCACAAAGTGCACGCAGCCATGCGCCACCGTCGCGTCCCCTCAAAAAAAAAAACAAACACAAAAAAAAACAGGAACGTTTTCTAATTTCATTGTCACTTTCAGTCTATGGCGTGATTTGGTGCGAGGGTCAGACGCATCGCGCCATGTACTGATCGTGATGCTCGTTAGAAAGACAAAGGAGTCAACTTTTATGTGCGACATTGTCGAGGTTAAGCATACCAACTTGTTTTTGAGTGGGGGGGCAGACCAGATCCCCCCCTCTCCCACGGCCGGTGGGCGGTGCCCCTGCGTATCCCCTGGGCGCCGCCAGCCAGTGTTTGCCCTGCCCAGTGGCGGCTGTTTAGAGGGGGAGGGGGGGGCAAAACACATGCCTTGCCACCCCCCCCAACTCTGAGGACTGGGGGGGGGGGGCAAGCGCACCCCTTGCCCCCCGGTTGGTACGCCCATGGGTGGCGTAGCTTCCACAGTGCTGCGCGAGCACGTGGCTTCGTCTCGGAGTCTCATTCGCACACGCTGTCGTGCGATGGGGGACGCCAAACGAAGCCACACTCGATCCGTCCCGTCTGGTGCCCCATGCGTTCAAGCAAGTGCAGCGTGCACGTGAATGTGGCTTTGGTAGGCTCGGAAGTAGATCTTTTGCCGAACAACCCGAGCATCAAAGAGAATGCCGGGAACGTAGGTACACGCGCTGCGCGTGCTGGCGTCTTCGGGCCCTACTGGCGACGTGAGCGATCGAAAGCGTCGCTGTGGTCGGCCTACCACAATTGGCCGAATGCTGACTATGATGTCAGCAAAGGATATCTCATGACGGAAATAAGAGGAATGTAAGAACTTCAATTTTGACGGTGTTGGCAGTGTTCCTTTGAGAGCGCTATGATTTCAGGCTTCCACCATGCCCATTACAAAAACCATCGAACTTGTTGTTTACAAGGTAATGACGTCACGAAAGGTAACCGAATGAGGGCGCCACCGAAACATCTCGCCGCTAATAGGTGTTCGAAAGCAAAATCGAAAACAAATGGCACTTCGCACGCGTTCCACCATGGACGCTTTATTTTGGTTATTTACTTTGAAACTTTTTATAGGGAAGGCGAGCACGTGCGGCGCGGTGTGCCTACGTTCCCAGCATTCTCTTTGATGCTTGGGTAATTTAGCGAAAGGTCAATTTCAGGTGCTTCCTCACACGAACAGGAATATGGCGGCGGCCAGACGCCCTGTTTGCGATCGTCGCGCTGCTGAAATGACGCCAGCTTCGAGAACGTCGGTTCCCGCTGGACCAACGGGCAACACTGATTGCAGACATGCCAGCCAGCGACCAAAGAACATCTTTACGAAGACTGCACCGCTGGCAAGCTTCGCGCTTTGTGTTTTGCCTGGTGAAACACGGCCGCGAGCACGACAAGTACAAGGGACAATGTGCATCAATTTTAGACGTCCCGAAAGCCGCGCACTTACCGAACAGGCGAAAGTCTGGGCTTGAGGCTTTTGCCGCTGCAAAGTCGTCATCCAGCTGGCACACCGGATTGAAATGAGCATTTACAACGATGCAATCGCCTGCAAGAAAGAAGGAAAAGAAACACGTCAAACTCGGCATCACGAGTAATGAAACACCGCGTCGGCAGAAGCGAGCAGCAATACAACACAAGGTCGATCCCTGCAAACTTCGAAGCCCTGGCCCCCGCGGTTCCGAGTTTACCACGACAGTTCTCGGTGTTCAACAGCCTGCACGAGACGACGCCGGTGCATCGGGCGTAACCCCAAGAATGACGCGAGTCTTGGGCACAACTGCGGAATGTTCACCGCGACCATCCGCGGGACACGAAGCCCCCGCACAAATCGGTCGCTGCCACACAGGCCTCCCCTCCCCCTCGTGTTTCCCGCTGCGCTGTCACGGTCTGTCGGCGCTCCTGGCGAGACCGGCAGCGAGACTTCCGCAACCCATAGGCAGCGCGGCTTCGCGCGGGGGACTCGTCGAGAACTCGACGACAACCTGCCTGTTCCTCGGGCCGCGCACCACGACCGTGTCACCGCTGCGACGCACCTGTCCGCACGACCGACCGACTCCCGGCGTGCTTCGCGCCTCTCCTTCCTTCCGAGGAGGGATCTCCATCCAGCGTGCAGGGCGCGTTGGCAGGGCTTGGCAGGGCGCACGCAGCGGATCGGGGGGGGAGCAGACGGTTGCTACTCGGACGAAGGGACCAGGAAGGGACGCGTTGTGTCATTCGGCCACAGAAAAAAGAGACGCTCGTTTCTTTTCGACCCTAAGCAACAAAAGTTTTAAAATGCAATCCGTTTTTTTCTTTTTTTTTAAATCTGGTTGGATGGATAGATGGATGGATGGATGGATACGGCAAACCGGCGGTTTGTGCCACCTAGCCAAAGCTTCTAAATCCAACAATTAACTAAACTCCGATTAAATTCTGATTCAATGGAGAAGGGCAAAAGAATCTCATGTCGCCGCACAAGCATTCATCTCTCCACAACCAAAAGTTACAATCCGTGTGACGGTGATGGCCCCTTTGCCACCGGGTGGAGTCCACGTTTCGCCGGATTGTAAGGAAAAGCACCAACTTTATTCTTCCCTCGACTTATGCCACCAGCCCGATAACCTCTGTTTTGTGATCTCCGCCAACGTCGATTTTTCCATCGATGCCTTTTGGGTTAATCAAGACCAGCGCCAGAGCCGCGTGAGCCAATCATCGCACGGTGCGACCGGAGGCATCCATTTGATCGAACTTCATTTTAGCGAACGCCGGTTTAGAGACCCTCGTTTATAGAATCCCTCTATAGAGAGACGCAGTTTAGAGAAAATGGCGAAGAGCCTCCTTTTAGCGAGTTCGTTTTTATACGAACACAATTCGGGATTCGATCGGCGCTCAAAGGTCCTACTGCGTCCCAATATAACGTCTACTCCAGCACAACTGATTTATTTGACCCGAAAGAGAAAACCGCTAAGTACAGTCGCGGACGATATGAAAAAGACCGGAGGAGTGCGTGGCTTGCAAAGCCTGCCGCTCTATCTATCAGAAGAGAGCTCAACCATTATCGAGGCAGCTGCTGTTCAATGTTTGTCATCACAACCCCACTTGACAAGCAGTTGCTGAGTCAATGCTGAATTCGTTGAATATAGAGGCGTCCCGCAACAAAACAATATCGAGCGTGCCTGAATCCAGGTCGGAAGGTTGAGCGACAAGTTTTCGGATGTTTGAAGTTCGCGGAATCAATGAGAATATACGTGGTTTTTATTTTTACTTCACCGAGCGCTACTACTATAGCATCAGTGTTGACTCAGCAATTTGCCGACCAAGATAGGAGCAAAGACACAAATGGAAACAGCCGTTATCATGCAGTTTGTTTGTTGTTTCATGTTTATTTTGGGGGTGAAGGGAAATGGGGAAGTCAGGAGATATGTCAGGAGATGTGTCACACAAGAGCCTCGATGATAACTCAGCTTTCTTCCGTTAGATGGCACCGAGCAAAGGCCTAGTGACTTGCACTTTTGACGCTCGCTTGTCGGCGGCGAGATATAGCAACCGTTTAATACCTCGTTTTCTTCTTTTTCCTTTCTGCTAGTATAATGACGCTTCTAAGTTAGTTTCTGGTCACACCTCCTCTTCATTTCTGCTCAGCTGGCCACTTCCGCAACTTTATGAGCACCAATGTGCGTGATAGCACCTAAGAGCACCAATGTCCAGGTTGCTCGTTGGTGCCCTTAAAAACTTTGCAAGCTGAAATACCGCGAAAAGTGTATTTTTTACGCAGGTAGTCCAACTTTAAGGAGATCTCAAGGAATCTCAGACGTCCAAATTATGGCCCGTTGTACCGAAAATGAGCACATTGAGTGGACTTCCTGGAGGTTTGGTGTATGAGACCAGATTATTCTGACATTAAATTACCGAGGAATGTGATTTAAATCGTTGGAGAAAAACACGAGTTTGGAAAACTTGGTTTTACTTAATGGAATCAAAATTTGTTTTAGCGAGATTATAAAAAAAATATTTCAGTTCACTTTGGAAGCGAAATGTACCTGTTATTTACGCTATAGGAAGTGTATATCCAGTGCTTAGAGTATACCGAGTGAGAGCAGCTTAGAACAGTAAAGGCAATGACCATACTTTTAATTGTACCATGTATCCATATTGCCCATTATGGGCAATATTGATACATCAATAAAAGTACCCCTTTCCTAAAAAATAAATATCGCATTTGCTGCTTACAATGTGCGAAGAAACGAAAGTCATAAAGTTATAGCTGTAGCATGGTAGCGCAATGCGGGTAGAATGGCGCCGTCGCGTACCCGAGGACGGAGTTCGACGTGGTTAACTCTTAGTAGCCGTCGCGGATGGCGTCGTGCGACTGCCACTGACGATGCTCGGTGATCCGTCAAGTCGCGGGTAAGCGCGGTGCAAGTTTCTAAAGCCATCCAACATTACGCGTAGCAACTGGATACTGCCGAAGTGGGATTTCGCATAACGCGAGGAATGTTTGGAAACAAGTCTTTCAAGCAGACAACACACAAGACTCTCCTTTCGTCGGGAAAACCCGGCTTCCCTGGCCTCGCGCCAAGAGGGGAGAAGCGTTTTTTCCGTAGCGGCGACGACCCCTAAGAGGTCGAAAATCTCTGCAAAGTGTCTCGCGTAAAGCTACCGCTTTAAAAACTCACGACTATAATCTCATATAACGTGTCTTGAAGATATGTTTCCGTGCTCAATGGGTATTCTTCGCATTTATTGTTGCTCAAGATAAACATAGCTGCTCATGCCTACGTTTTCTCATTCATGCATGTTCAATTCAATATCAAAATACCAACGCTTTGTTTCACTTTCTAGATTTAGGCTGTGGATTTCTAGTGACATTTGCCATAGAAGCTTTCTTCTATTACCAATACATGCACATTCGTTTCTTTTTTTTTCTTTTTATTCAAGTTACTTAGACCACAGCTTTTTTTTTTTTTTTTTTCCAGCAGCCAGCAGAGCGCCCATGGCGATTTCACGTACCGCTTCTCCGCGTCTAGACCATCGACGCAACCAATCCTAGAAAGTTTTTATTCGTACTAATGAAAAGTCTTACGGCCTACAACCGTAGAACGTAAGCATACACAAGAACAAAACACCTCGCTCGGCCGAAGGCCACCACGGTCTCACGGAGAAAATCGCAAAAAACATGCGCGCAGGTAGGACTTCGCAATACCACAAAAAAAAAAAAAATTAATAAGCGAAAAAAAAAACGTGTATCACTAGAAACTTGAAAGGACAATACACGAGGCAACATAATGTCCTCTTGTCTGTCTCTAGAAGCATGCAGTAGCGTCTGGGCACTAGATTGAACGGACGTGGCCATCAGCGCCGCATGCCAAAGCCTCGGAACGAGGAGACGGTGCAGTCGACGACCTCCGCACGGAGCCCTATAGTGAAACCGAAACCGTCTCGCCGTGCAACATGTCGACACCGGGCGCGAAGAACAACGGAGCCCGGAGCGGCGACCGCCGGAGGCGGCAGAAACAAGAGCTGTCGTCGGAGGCGGCTGTTCTTTGCGCGCCGCCCGGCGGCGTTCTCTCCGGAACAAAGAGAGCCGTCGGAACGCTTTGGGTACGCCGCCAAAGCCTGGAATGCGGTCACCCAAGCCGTCGTCTCGGACCGAGCAATGTCAACATCTCGGGGGGATTCACAGAAACAGAAAAAAAAAGCCGAGAGGAGAGCGCCTTTGTGGCGCCCGACCGTTCATCCGACGAAACTCGCAAACCGTGGAGCGCCAACCGTTGCGATCCTGGCGATTACGGAAGATGTCGCACTAGCAGTGGCCTGGCGAAAATCCCCCCCCCCTTTTTATATATATATATAGATATATAGATATCGGACCGGAAAACTTTTCTGGGCTGTCAACAGGCTTCCGCGCTGCGCACCCACCACGTCCAGGCGCCACGGGTCCCAATTCCCAAGCCACGTGCGTTCAACGAACGAGCCCGTCCTCCGCGACGTTGCTTTGAGGACATCAGTCACAATTGGAGCTAATCCGCGCCTTTTCCCCCATTCAAAGAACGCCGCAGCTCTACGGAAGGCACGCCACGCAAGCGCAGAGCACAGCGCGTGCTACGAGCCCTCCGCCCATCCATCAATGTCTCAGCAGTGCGTGATGGCCGTGCCGCGAGTTGTACGTCGAAGGGACGACGAGGGCCCACCGTAGCCCAAATCCCTCGTACCCCGCCGACGGTACCCCGAGTCCTCTTCCGCCGATGCGCCTCGAGGGTTGGGACGGTGCCGCCTACTTGACTAGGTGAATCAAATGGAGCGTCGTCCCCTCGATCTTCGGACAGGCACAGAACGCCCTCGCCGTCTCCACCACGCGGCTCGGGGTCGCTCACCGTTCGACGCGAGCTGAGAAAAGACAAAGAAGCGTCGTGCACGGACACGTATAGGCGACGTGCGAGCAGCGAAACCATGCAGTTACGTTGGTTCTGGCCAGCATACAAAAGCAATTAAAAATCAAATTTATCTTGATCCTACTGATGAAGTCGGTATACAGAAGATGTGTGTTTCCGCGGCATTTCAAAGCTTCTAACACACATCGCAAGTTTTTTTTTTTTTTTTTATTAGAGGAAATGAGGTAGAGGCTTGCGCTTGTAGCTTTGGCTGCAGTATCAGCTTAAGTGTCAACATAGTATATATCGTGGACTCACGAAAACCCGAAAGCAAGCAAAGACGGTAGGTGTTGAGTCTCGTTCAAGGGAACCGTCACAGGCACGCGGGAATAGAAAATGCAGGGCACACGTGCGAGCTACACTCGCAACCCACACGCAACCTTATGTTTTTTTGTTTTTTTTATGCACCGGAAAGAAGGCGTTGTTGGCATTTTACGTCCCCGTGAACTTCCGGTCAAACGATAGGACAAACAATCCCCACGATATCACAATAAAATATTTTATCAGAGAGATTGGTTGGTTATTTTATATTACTCACGTCAGCCGACCGATCCTCTCTTATGCGTTGAATAGCGCAACATAAGGACCTCGCTAAATCCCCAACGACGTGATTTCCGTAGAACTACATCGTCCCAGAAATTTTTCCATCAACAGGCTCGGAAACACTCCGGCGATTTTTGAGCTACCCCAACTATATTTTCGGAATCACCGGCCTTTACCCTTTCCGGTATGCTACTTAGTATCGCGAAATTCAGAATAGTTATTGTGCAATCGGCAAGTGAAAATGATGCAAAAAAACAGCATTCAAATACACCCGCGCTTTTCGGTGCCGTGACGTCAGTGGAAGGCAGGCTTGCAGGTCGAGCGGGCAGCCTAAAAATGGACAATGTCGAGCATTTGTTTCATGCTGCTGCGCGGGTGCTGGAGAGAGCTTCCTAAGCATTCATTTGACACCATGAAACTGTAATCAGTTGGGAACAAAGTGTGCAGTCCAAAGAGTGAACCCATGCCTCCCGCCGACGACTTTTGCATTGTTGCCAGTAGAGACTTTCACTTTGAAAAACACGCTTGTGTTTGTAAACACAACCTAAACAGTAAAAGGGTTCTATAGCAGGCGAAGACTCCGAGGAAAGAACACAAGAAACGTATATCGCGTCGAATCGTGGACAGCTTCGAAATCGAGTCGGCAATCATCTAGCCTGGACATGGATATTACGCTCCAAGTGTAGGAGAAAGTGTGCAATAAAACTTGGCCTAGTTAGCTCATATCATTTAAAAGATTAAAAGCACGAACCGAAACACAGACGAAACAAGAAACACGTGCAAGGACAGGCGCCTGTCCTTGTCGTACGTGTTGATGTCTTGCCCTACCAAAGATACCGAAGGTCTGAGTCACTCGACATGATACCGCCTTATGATCGACGCCCTTTTCCGAGCAATAAGAAACGTTTGAAAGCTACCAAGGACGGCGAATCAAAGCGAGGGGACGGCACACACGCGAGATATTTTGGGGGCATTTGACTCGTGGCCGTGGGTGGCAACAACAATGGCGCAGCCAGAAATCAGATTTTGTCGGTTTACAAAGTAATTTCGGGTTGAGCGGCGGCGGGGAGCCGCCGACACTGCGATCGATTCACCGGGTTCCGCTTGGTTCGGCGCCAACTTCCACCCACGACTAGAGGGAGAGGAGGAAGAAGTTCAGAGCCCCGACAGCGTAGCTCGCAGTCACGACGCTCTTCGCCGCCAGGACGAAGTCACAGAGTATAAGGAGGGGAGTGACAATTTGTGGATCGTCGTTTGTGCGGGCACGCCGACCGTCGGCGGGCTGCATCGGAATTGCCAGGAGGGCACGACGACGACTCCCTGCGCGAGCCCCGATTCGCAGCGGGAGCCGTCTCCCGCGGTCGAGGAGCTCCCTATATTTAGCTGACTTCTCTCGTTTCTGTATTTGCGCGCGCGTGTCGATCTTGATTCTGGCCCCCGCGCTACTCCGCGACTGCAACAACGGGCGACGAGACGAAGCACGCACACACAAAGGAAACAACAACAGGAGAAGGCGGGTAAAAGAGGGCCGCCTTCTTCGAGGGCGGATGACCCCCAGGCACTTGCAGGGCCATCAGTGTGCCTCGAGTTGGACCGTAGTCTGCTCCTAGGCCGCAACGCCGAGGCGAACGACCAACCCCTCCGGCTTCTCCAGCGTCGAGGTTTATTCCGCCTGGGCGCCGATACGCGCGTATCACCGAAGCGAGAACAACCAGAGCCACTGAAAACGGGGATGGGACGAAGCGAGCGGAACCGCGCGGGGAAGACGTGTTTGGAAATGGACGCGGAAGAGGGGGAGGAGGAGGGGAAAAGGGTATGGCGGGGAGGAGGGGGGGGGGGGGGGGGGGCATGCATTGCAGACGAGCGATGCTTCCACTCGTCTTCAGTACACGCGCCTGGCGCGTTTCGCACGACGCAACAATTAAATTTTCAAGTTCTCCGACTTTTCAAAGCTCTGGCTAAGAAAGAAATTCCGATACTGTCGACGGCGATGTGCCATTAAAAATATTAACCTCCCGTAAGTGTAAAAAAAAAAAAATCGTATTTGGAGACATTTATGATTATTGCCTTACCGAGAGGATTGTAGGTGCACGGTACACCGAAATTTTGTTACCGGATCTTATGAACGCATTGTGCAATAAAGTAACGCTAATTAATTTGTATCTATTTATTTTTCTATTCGCAAAAGTTTTCTCGAAGTATCAATCCCCGACTTTTCCAAGCAGACTGAAACTTGACAATTCCTGATTTTCGCTGACGGTGTCTCAGAATATGCTCAAATTTGCAACTCAACTTCGTAATGTACTGTGCTTTGTCGCGATTTTCTGCATACATGTCTTCTTTGGTGATTTCGATATTTGCTACCAGAAATGGGCAATATTCGAAATACAAGTACTGGAAATGTTTGAAATACAATTATTGGATCTACAAGTATATAAAAAATTAAATGACAAAAAAAAACACAAGAAAACGGAGATATTGGCCTCTATTAGCCGGCCATGCCTTCACGACAGCCAACATCTCCGATTTTTGTATTTATTTTTTGGCATTTAATGAAGAAATAAAAGAAATACGCAGCGGCGTACGCAGGATCTCCTTCCGGGGTATCTCCTTTCGAGGGGGGGGGGGGGGGGGGGTTGCCCCCTTTCCCCTGACAAACACACACACAAAAATAAAACTTTTTTTTTTTGCAAGAACTTTTGAATGATTATACTTAACTTTTCAAATTGGTTATTCTTGTATAATAGACAATCAAGGTTCGATAGAAGATGAAAGTGCACTAACCCGAGATATAAATTAGTGGCTGATAGTTTTGGAAAACAAAATACTCCTAAACCGTAAGAAACCGCAAGAGGTAAGATTTTCTATTTACACTTGCGAGATGAAAGAAACCAAAGTCAGCAAAATTAAGCCCAAAACAAAACATAACTTGTTGTTGTTGTTGTTTTTATTGTATACTGCTTTTGGCGGAGCTTTAAAACGGTTTATAAAAAAACAAGGCGTGATACCATTGAAAAATTGCTTAACCCTCACCACCAAATGTAAGCAAGGTCATCTCATCTGGACCGGTATAGGCAAACACATTAAACAGCCCCCATGAAATGATTTTTCAACTTCTTCCTCCTTAGCGAAAACGAGAAATCACGTGGTCGTGACGTACTTCACTCTAAAACATCTCTGCCCGTCTACTTACCCGCAAAACACTCAAAAAGCCAATCTCTGCGATCTCGGAAATCAGCTCAGCGAATAATGATGCTGAACATCTGTTTAGACGTCAAAATTATGTCTGCGCTGTGGCATTTACGTAATGCAAC
>JAZHYW010027417.1:0-39753 GCA_037355805.1 Ixodes ricinus | reverse complement strand
TTTTTAAGCAGTTAGTGAAGTTCATTTAGCTCATGCCAATAAATTTGCTTCCTTTCGATTTAATAAGCGTATCAGTGGCATGTGCAAATTTAATGTCAATTAATTCAAAGTTCCAGGTTAATAGCGATTCTGCACTCGTGAACTTGCTCAAGTATGAGACCCTATGTGCGTTGCCATACCTCAAAGGCGCACCAACCTCTTGTTTAAAAGACATTGAATTTCTAATTTTACTAAATCTGCAGTTCTTATAGCTTTATTTGACCGCTAGGAACATTTAGCACGCAGTGTCTATAGGGAATTAGAACGAACTTTTTTTTTTTGCAATGACTTGCAGAGGAAAAGAAACTTGATAGCGCCATGATGACGCATCTTTAGACTGTGGGATCGAGATAAGTCCGACGTACCTTTAGACACAGCTTTATTAGAAAGCTAAAAAAGTGACAAACACGTTATAAAAGGTACGCAAGCACGTCGGTATCGGTTTTACCCAGCGTCTGGCAGACCGGGTAAACAAAGTGCCGCTCCTCGAAGTGCTTGCTACACAAAATGGCAGACATGGATGGTGCCTTTCCAATCCTTAGTTTGATTGGTGAAAGCTGATACCGGCTCCTTTTGGGACCTGCATTGCGGCACTGAACAGTAAGTCAGCATGATCGCGAACCCTAAGGCCGTAAGGAAACGGGAACGGGGATGTGAGGCGGATGCCAGATTGGGCTCGGCGACCACAGGGACTCTCGTGTTTGCTCTCGGGGAGAATAAAATATGCCTGTGTTCCTCTAACCGCATCTAAAATCTTTTTTGGTTTGGCCGCAGTCTAAACCAAGCCGCATTCGGGTTTCCTGGAGGTGGAACACTGATATATTTTAGAACTTCCAGGGCCCGCCGCGGGTCGACAGTGTGCACTTGGGTTTAGAGCTCGCACCCGCGCACCGACGGCCGGAGCGGCGGATGAAATGACGTCACGGCGGTTCTCCAGGCGGCCAAATACAACGGCCAATGGAAATCAAGAGAGGGGGGGGGGAAGCGGCGGGGTCGAGGTGGTTGTTCGTTGCGCTGGCCACAGTTGGAAAAGGAAGCACGCACAATAAAGGACGCCACAAAAAAAAAATTCTTTTTTAAATTTTGAGTGGTGTTTTAAAAGGGAGTGAGGGAAAGAGATAGGATGGAATGACAGAAGTTTGCCTGAAACAGTCGTCCCGGCGGGCTACTTTCCGGAGGTGAACACAACGAAAGTCGCTGCTCCTTAAACCTTTGTTCTTTTAATAGTCCCTTTGATCTTTTGTGCTGTTCCGGAAAAGCGAGGAGTACCGTCCCCTTCTGATTCCGTCCGGTCCCCCAAGCGTGTAAATATACTGTGGCGAGTGGAACCGCGAACACGTCACCGCGTGAGCGTCTCACCACTGAAAAGCAATATTCGTCTTCTGACTCTAGGAAACCAAAATACAGCTTGGTTGGGACCGCCCTTCAGTCGTGGAGTAAAAGTAAGAAGGAAGACGGTCTGTTTTTTTTTTTCTCCATGTCTTCCGCAAAATAAAGAAAAAAAAGGGTTTTCGCCTTGCGACACCTATGTTGCGCTGACTCAAAGATGCGTCCTCCTCGCCTGCCCCTCCACTACACCTCCCTCTTTTACTGCGACCGACGAAGCCTATCTCTCAAAGGCGCGAATGATCTTATCTCGTGCGTTTTCAAGAGATCCCTGGTATAAAAGGGATTGTCTTTTCTACCCAATTAATTCGCGTATCTCCTACTGCCAGGCATCAGAAATGACTCCCTACATGCTTCTTCTGGCAATATGCTGCGCGCCCCAAATCGTAAGTTCGCCTTCTCCCTATCTTGTCTTCTCATACTCTGTGTAAAACAAAAAATACACGGGAATCTTTCCCGGACAAGCTAACAGACGCTACGCGTTCTCGCAAAGAGATGTAGATGAGGGTTAGCGGTCGCAAATAACTATTTTGTTGCTACCCTCGAAAACAAAATTCGCCACGGGAAAACACAGACCGCGCCGTGGATCAGCCTGACTGCCGATGGACTTACACGCTTCTAAGCGAAATACGACGGATGCCGTGAACGATGCTACAATCCACCTTTTTCCAAATATATTGCTGGCACCTAGACAAGCGAGTTGGTTCGAGACTTTTTTGTCACATTCGTCTGGGGCGCACCGCACCGCACCGCGCTGCACCGACGGACGCGTCACGTTCGCCTGGTCGTGTCGGTGCGGCTGCACTACGTTCGCCTGGGACTTCATGCGGCGCGCGACACCGGTGCGTTGCTGCACCAGCTGCACCGTCGGAAGGAGACCATGCAGGTCCTCGCACTGCGACCTTGAGTTAACGCTCTCCGCTTCCTTCGGCACCTCCTCTCCCTCTCTCCCCTCGTCGTCGGTCTTCCTTCCTCGTCTCGCGAAACATGGCGGCCCGCAGCTCGAGAGAACGTGATGTCGGCGCTGCTATCTTCTTTCCCTCAAGCCCTCTGCTCTGGCTACGATTCCAGCAGTGACGACGGGTGTCGGTTTTTCCCTTTTCGGGAAGTGTGTGTGTGTACGTGCGGTGCTGCGTTGCGTCGGCCGCCGAGCAACCAGTCCACCACGCCGGGCACGTGAAGCTTTCGTCGTTCGTCGGATTCAAGACGTCGGTGAGTCTTCGGACTTCGTTTGGACTTTTCCCTGGACTTTGGGTCCCGCAGTGGGGACTTTCCTTTTTCGGAACTTTCGTCTTCTTTGCACCGGCGAACTTGTTTCCAGGCTGCAGTTTGTGTCGCGAGCGGCGAGTTGTTTCGCGTTGTGTCGGGAAATGAGTGCTGTCTTATTTTTTTCGCGGCCCCGCTGTCCGAAGGTTCGTGAGTGTGTTCTTGGAGTAACGCGTGTTCGCATTTCGTTCTGATGGTTTTGTCGTGTTGTTGCCGTGCGCGGATTTTTATCGCCTAATTAAACTTCTTGTTTTTCTTTTAACCCCTGCGTGCCCCCGCCTCTGTTGATTTTCACACCGGACGTGTACCTATCGCTTGTCACCTGTCCAACAATAAAATCGGATATGTGCAAACGCTGTTTCATAGTCCATGTGTTTTTGTTTGTACGTTGACGGGCGAATTTTTGGTGTAACAAGTACATACTTCAACCATCCACTTGAAAGACAATTTGTAGCTTTCATTCCTCGCTAAATGGCGCGAGCCGCCCCTCACTCTTGCAGATATTTTTTACCGTCCACCCGTTCATGTTTTGCCCTTGCGGTGACCGCACCGAGCGCGTCGCATGGCGGGATGCTTCGCGTTCGCCTGGTAGTGCGTCATGCAGTGCACCTACACAGTGGCGTGGCCTTGGGGGCAGCATTTTCTCGGTGCCGTGCGCGCCCCAGACGAATGTGACATTGGTGGCTATAGACCCTTTCTTCAAGGGCGCCGCCATCTTGAATTGTCGTCACTTCCAGTATGGGCGAGAACATTGTTTTGCCGTCGCCACGCCAATGGAAGGCATTTAGGAGAAAAGCGTAACCGTCACCCATTCTCGTTTTCTCTCCCCTCTATTTTTTTACTACTTGCAGGTTGAAACGTTTTAATATTTTTTCGTCGCCCATACCGGATATGCCTACTTGGCGGTCGGGGGCGAGAATAAGCGGAAAAGATCTATAGTCAATGACTGTTTAAGAGTGAAGTGTAAGCTCTCGTACCTTCCCCCCCCCCCCTTTGGGAGAGCGAACGCTGTCACAGACTGTAGAAAACAGCGCACGCGTAAGGCCTCTCCCACCCGTTCGACAGGCAAAAGGTCAGGTACAACCTGTTAGCTATTGAACCGGTGTGACCGAGATGCGGCACTCCCAACTTAGCTTTTTCCACATCATGTGTTGTCCCGCGTACGGAAGACGATACAAGGCAACAATTTTCCCTCTCTGCTCAACCAGAAGAAAAGGAAAGAGAGAGAGAGAGAGAGAGTACCAAGTCTATTTGCTTTCTAACCGTTATTTCTGCAAAATGTCCATTAAAATTTAAAGTCCGATTCAGTAATATTTCGAGATTATACAATAAATGCATCTTAATGCGCCAGTTCTCATGGAGTCATTTTATACGGAATGAATATGCTGACGAATAAAATCAGCACATAATTTTAGAACTGAAAATGAAAGCTTGATGAAGAGAACTTGGGCCTGAAACTAAAACAAAGAACAACCTTACGTTCTACGTCGGCGACGGAAGGACGACTGTCCCGAAGCAGCGTTTCATGGCAAAGCTAAGAAAAAAAATAAAGCTGAACCAAGCGGGGTTTGAACTTCGAGCCCCCACGTGGCAACCGCCACCGCGTGAGTTTCCGACTGCACCGCACGCGGCAGTATTACTTATCAGGTTTCAGTGCTTCCGTCGCTGTTTTTTTGTTATCTACCCGATAACGAATCAATAGACCTTTTGCCTTTACTTGAGGGGACAATACAATATTAAATGGTCTGTGAAGATTTCCTGGAATCTCTGACCACGTACTCGTATGGCAGATTAATGTGCGTTCATTTTGTTCACCTAAAGTAGGAGTTTGGTGAACATTGAATGTTAACTAATGGCAGTCCAGGCAATATAGAGTTATGACTTATTTAAAAACATATATTTTATTGTTGTATAAGTGCGTCTAATTTCTTCCCTCTTACTTTTCCCCTGCAGGTGCTTCAGGGCGTCGGTAAGCAGATAAATCCATGTCTCGTCACCTCGCGGACAGTGCGTTCATAACAAGTCAGAAGTGCAATGTCGGTTTTCTGAAAGAAAGAATATGTTAGCATTTTTTTCTCCAAAACTACGACGATAAAGAAGGAAAAAAGAGAAGTCAATCTAAGAAAATAGGTCAATATTTTGAGCTCTCTCCGCTCACAGGAATAGGACCTCGACTCTCGAAGGGAAAGCGAATTCCCTGAACCTTTTTGGAAGTGCCGGGATAGCGCAAGTAGGCCACCACATAAGCATTATAGAAATAATAATTAATGCAATAAATACGTCACGAGGCATATTTAGAGTTAGGGCCGATTCAGAAATATGTCGCTATATTTTCTGACGTCGAACACGAAGTAGAAGCTTCCTTCCGAATCGCTCTTAAAGCAAAGCAATTCCCCCACCCCCCTCCCCCTTAAAAAATAAAAATAAAATAAAATAAAGTGATTGAATCAGACAGGTATGTGACTACATAATAATTGACCCCAAAAAGCTTTTAGAGCGCAGCTCTTAGGCGCCCGTTTCCGGCTTGGGTGGCGACGCCGTCGGCGTAAGCTTAACGCGCCGGCGTAACGCATCGGTGTGACGGGTCGGCGTTGCCGTCGCCGTCGGCGTAACCGCTCGGTGCATTATGGGAAACGCCCGATAATGCACCGCGCGGGAGGGAGGACGAGAACGAGGGAGGACGAGAAGAGGGGGAGGGGGTGAGGAGCACAGGAGGAGTAGATGAGGAGAGGGGAGGAGAGGGTACGGATGAGCCACAGGGCCGTACCGTCCCCTCTATACCCTCCCGTCCTCCTCCCCAAGAGCTGCGCTCTAATTCGGCGTTACAGGGAGTTGTAAACGTCTTTCAATTTTATGTTAGCGGACAGAATTCAAAATATTTACCTGTAGAACTAGAATGACGTTAATATTTATTCAATATTTGCACACTTTATATTCTTAATACAATATGCAAATATTGCTCGAATTTTTTCTTCAGGGGATGTTTATTTCGTGACATAACTGTCATATCCGGGCGTGTGGTTGTACGTGAGCACGAGCACAATAAACCACTATTATGTTGGCATTATTAAAACAAATATTCCTTTGAAGTTCAATGGAGGAACCAGGGGTGAAGGAAGGGGGGGAGAAAGTACGTGGGACAGACACCAAGCTGGCAATGTGAAATGCACGAATTGTACGAAGGTTTGGAGGAAACCTTGAAAAGTAAGCCTTGGGGTGGGTGGCATTCATGCTTCGTTCTAGAGCTCTTGGGCGGCAGGAGGGACAAAAGCGCCCGACGCGGAGTCGGATATCGGCTTCAATGACGACTGGGCTTGTACCAACATTGATTCTTGCAATGACTACTGCGTGGTGCGCGTTTAAGTCTTCATGTGAGCGGAAGTACTGAACTTGCAGAAGTTCGTTTTATAGCGCTGTCACGAGGTGCCATGTTTTCGAATGTGTTTAAATTGTCGCACATAATACACAGCTTTCCAAGCCGGGCCAATATGTTTATGTTAGGGAGCTGTGGACGCACTCGCGTCGTTTGGTATTACGCAGGGGAGAGCTACTGTTCATGCCCAGAATGCGTTCCATCTTTGTATATAGACCAAGATGGCAGCGCAGAAGGCGATTGTAGGTATATTACACTCGTTGATATTATGTAGCTAAATGGTGTTGTGGTTCACAGAATTGCTCGCCGACAAGAGAAAATGCTAGGGAAGTTAGACACAAGGGTGAGGACCGACAACGTTGTCTGATGAACACATCAGCCGTTGCGTCTTGGCAATTGTTCAGGCAGGGCGATGGTCGGAGCATCTGAGAGCGTAATCAAAATGGCGGGCTTTCGGGTTATTGGTACCAGAGAACATCATACTGCTAATATGCGAGAGATGAACGGTGGGAGGTGTTTCTCACCTATGGTAAAAAGCAATGCAGTAAAATCATACTGATGTTTGTACTTCTTTGAGAGAAAAGGGTATATTTTTTGTATAGTCTTATTATCTGGATTGTGTACTTCGTAATTTATGAGTGCGGTTCACGCGTCTATCTCGCGTGGCTATTAGGTTAGACAACCGATTTTTATAATAATATATTACTTCATTCATATATCTGTTTATTTTATGCGCTTGCGAACAGCTGATTCCTTGGTAATTTCGCACAACAGTATGATACGTTTCATTTATTATCTATCAGTAATCTATATACCTTGTGTCCAGTCTAGTATAACAAAAGTATTATACTTTTAGGGTAACATATTAATTTTTTACTGGGGGTACGCTTGTCCAGCACACGCCGAAGAATGAGTAATACAAGTTTTCCTCGTGAGTGCAGTATACGATCCCTTTGCAACGAAACTCGGCTTGCTTTTTCTGAATATAAAGTATTCTTGGGATTACCCTCCTCAAGTTAAAAACTACTTTACTTGTCTAGGAGTAAAACTAAATTAGAAAAGTAGATTTATCTGATCACCGACGAGGCCAACACTTTGAAATACAATCGGTTGGCCCTGAGCAACGTGTTAATAGATCAACTACGTAGAGGAACTCCCCCCAAGACGAAAACTCTCCTGGCCCCCTTTCCCTTCCCAATAACGACTCCTGTGGATTGAAGATCCATCTGTACTGCATGCTTCACCACATGTGAATTCTTTGGGTTACCGTTAAAGGAATACTCCACAGTTTTTTTTTTCATTGTCTCCGATTTGCTTGAATTTTTTTTCTAAACTCACCATCAAATATCGCTAAAGTAGTACCCCAAATATTAGGTCAAAGTAAATATTTTTCGCGAAGTTATTGAATTCAGTTTTGGTCCTCACCGTGTTTTTCAAACTGAAAGTCTCTACTGGCAACAACGAAAAAGTGACGTCAGTGGGAGGCAGGGGTTCACTCTTTGGAGTAGAATTTGTTCTCTACTGATTCCAAGCAGTTTCATGGTGTCAAACGAATGCTTTGGAAGCTCGCTCCAGTGCCCGCGCTCCAGCACGGAACAAATGATCGGCATATTCTATTTTTCAAACTGCTCGCCCGATTGGCAGGCCTGCCTGCCCCTGACGTTACGGCACTGAAAAGTGCGGGTATATTTGAATGTTGGTTTTTGCATCATTTTCAGTTGCCTATTTCACAATAATTATTATGAATCTCGCGATAGTACATACCACACCGGAAGGGGTAAAGGCCGGGGAGTCAGAAAATATAGTTAGTTGAGGTAGCTAAAACAAAATCTATGGAGTACCCCTTTAAGGATGGTTCAAACATTGGGATCGGTTGCGTTCATACGTAACCGAAACGACCGCAATGACACAGTCAGCGGGACAAGCGTTCGCCGTCTGCAGCGTGGGAAGCGATGCACGGGGTAGCTTCGCGAAGCAATCCACGAGTCACGGTTCTTCCGGTGTTTCGGTCGCTTCTCTCGTTTCGATTGCATGCGAGCGCAACCGTTGCAAATGTGTGAGCCAGCCTTTACGGCCATCTTCAAAACCCTAGCGCTTTGAATGGCAGCAGGCAAACGCTTATATGAATGAGCTCCTCTCTCTTTCTCCCTCTTTCAAAAGTGAAAGGATCGTCTATTGCGCGCGGAGCAACGTCTTTGGCGAGTTATACGACTGACTTGCTTTCAATTGCAGCGTTATCAGATTCCTCCGGAATGATCGGACGAGTCCTGCCTGCGCCCCCCTTACCTTTTTTTTTTTCTCTAGTTTATTTTTTTATATTTTTGTAAATCTATATTCCTGGTAGCTGCAGAATGCGCATAAAATCATCCACAAACTGACTTTTCTTGACTTCCTTTTTTGGTGTGGAGAAGGGGGAAGGCACGGTCAACTTGCGAAGCGAGACAGCAGAGGAAAGTATCGCAAACTGTCCCACAATTGTGTTCCTACGTGAAATGTTCTTAATTTAGGACTACTGGTGCTATTGTAATCTAATGCTTAATTTTAACAGTCTAACGTTGAGTCTTTTTTTTTTTATTGTTCAACGTCGTTAGGGATAAACCAAGAACGATTCTGGAATCAATAAATTTACGGGGCAATTTGTGATACATTGTTTGTCCACCACCCTGGACTATAGCCGTCGGATCCTTACAAACTGGAATCGCTGTGAGATGAGCATTTTGCTAAGGTCGTTTAGCGGGGGCAAGTTGGACTTGGGTGGCTACTTGAAGCCGTTGCTTTGGGAGAGGTGCGGGATCTTATCTCGATTGAGCGTCGACTCGGATACCGAGCAAAGAACAAAGCTAGTGGCGTCTTCACTCAGGGAACTCTCGAGCGAGCATTTTGTAGCATACTGGACGTGCCGTTGACACGTCAGCATTGAAACCATGGTCGGTCACGGACGCAACACGAAACGACAAGCTTATCGTTTGTCACGTGCTTCTTGAAGTATTCGACGTCACTGGTCGAATCGAAAACCCGACCAAGGGTCACGTGCCTCTGGGGTATTTTGACGTCACCAATCGCTGAAGCAGCTCGTTGAGCCGCACGCCGAGGTTGCTGTGGTTGGCGTCGTTGCTCGCGTCGAAACTCTTCTGTTTCTCGTCTTCTCTCAAGTCGTCACGCTCATTTCTCTGGCGCACATCGCATTTTTTAAATAGTGTATCGTATTTTGAGTTTTGTAACTCGCGGATACCCTACTATTGCTCGGCGTGACGCCACATGTTCTGCAGGAAAGTGAACTCGCACATTTTTAGAGTGCGATTCGAAATGCCTTTTATGTTCGCCACTTCCGAGATATCGCGAGGCCAATTAATGAAAACGGCTGTATTTAGAGAGAAATCGTGCCTTTATTTAACTTAGTTGAACAAAATACGAAAATGATTTCTTAGCTCAATATCGTCTCATGAAAGCTAGTTATATTAGTCGAGTTCATTTTATGTTATTTCACACATTCATACTGTCAGCCCGTAAGGGCTATTAGAGGGATGAAAATCACAACGTAAAAAACACTAACATAGGTAAATAAATATATAACTAAAGAGTTGCCCAATAAAGGAATTAAGGTTCCAACTCCCGCTGTGAAGGCGGTTGGACAAAAAAGTTGTAGTATCACCTGCAACGATTGCCCACTGCACTCTATAGTCGGTGACAGGTCAAGAACGAAGTGGAAGCTCCTCCCACCCCTTCAGGAGCGAACGGTGGAGAGGAGGTCGCCTCCTCTTCCGCGTTCGCTCTACTAAAGTGGAAAGGGATGGCAGGAGCTTCCACTTCGTTCTTGACCTGTCACCGACTATAGACACGTTTTATGGCAAACGCCACCAGGTGGTGCTCCAATTTTTGACGTCCCAGAGAACTTCCGGTTTATAAAAATAATGATCAAAGGCCACCTTTACACCGCTGCCTGAAATGTAGATGAAACGTTTAACCACCTACTCTCCATATGAACGCAAAAAAAAACGAAGGAGTGCGAGATCTGTTAAATGATTTAAATATTCTTGTAAACTAACTTGCCTCTTCCAAAAATATAATATTGTACAGCCGAAGGCCCTCGTTAAATCTCCAACTTTGTTGTCCGTGTAGCATTTCTGCTTTCTAGCACTGGTGACACAAGCAAGCTCGACAGGCTTGCAAAGACCCTGCGACCGGAAGTCGCTTGGGACGCAAGTGGCAGTTCATATGTTTGTAAACAGCAAAAGAGTCTATACCAAATGATTGACGAAAGAAAAGTAAATGCACTGTACCCAGAACATTTTTATATATGACAGCCTTCGTACTCTGCTGTTGCCATGGCAGCTTATGCAACCGCAATCTTTACCGAAAAACGGAAGCAGGGAGCGCTACGTGCTTCGCATTGTTAGCGGGGCTTGTGACGTCACTCCACTTCGTACTCTGCCGTTGCCGCGGCAGCTTATGCAACCGCAATGTGACCGAGAAACGCACGCCCAAAGCTCTACGTACTTAACATCTATCACGGGGTTTTAGCATTTGTTTTCTGGTTTTCTTATTTAAACAAGCGCCAAAACAACATGATAGGAGATAAGGAGCGCGCGATGGCTTTCTGTCGACTATTTTGTCGACTGCTGTTCTGTCGATGGACACGGAAAAGACCCGAGCAACGAGCCTTATACAACTTCGCTGTAAAAAAAAAAAAAAAAAAAAAAGATCAACATAATGTCATGAGTAACCGAAGCATAAATCAGGAGGCAAAAAAAAAATCGGAGAAAATAAAATAAGGAGATTAACAGATATTTATTTTCAGTCTCAAAAACAAAATATCACTGATGCCATCAAAAAATATTTTCAATGCATTTTAAAAATTCACTGGAAGATTTACATGACACAGCTTTAATGGGTAAAACATTCCACCCTTTTATTGCTCAAGGTAAGAAACTGAATTTACAAGAGTCATTACGAATATATGGGTTTGGAATGAATATGCTATGGCGATGCCCTGATGATTTGCTTGAGCGGCATTCAAAGTAGACGGATTTATTATCTTAACGTGGTTACAAATAATTTGGGAAATAAATATTAACCCATCAAGCTTAGTTCTAGGTTCAAGTGATTGAAGGTCGGCAAGTTCGTATAGTTTAATAGGCGAGTCAATTCGGTGATATTCATTAAAGATGAAACGGTCGGCTCGTCTCTGAAATTTCTCCAGTTTAGAGGAATTTGTATAATATGAAGGTCCCATAAGATTTTGGAATATTCAATAATAGGTCTAACGAAAGTTTTATAAGCAAGTATTTTTATTTCAGTCGTTGAACTAGCTGAGTTTCCCTCAGGAACCAGAATAGTTTGCCAGCCTTTTTGAAAGCGCCATCAAATGGGTATTCCGTCGATCAGGAGTAAAAGTTAAACCTAAGTATTTATATTACTTGACCCTGTTAAGCACTCTAGCATCTATAGGCTATTATAATAATGCAAAATATTTTGTTTGGTTATAGACAAACAGCTTGATTTTATCGGGTTCAGCACCATCTGCATTTGGCCGCATCAGTTTTTTTTTTTAATTCTTTGTAGATTGTAATTTAGCTCGACCTTGTCATCCGGTGTTTCTATTTTATTTTAAATAATACAATCGTCAGCGAATAGCTGTATTCGTACTGAAATCACGTTGTGAAAATCATTTATTCGAATAAATAATAGAAGGGGCCCAAGACATTCCCCTGGGGTACAGCTAAGCCATTTTTGGAAGGCTAGATTCACACAATCCAACTTTCACATACTGTTCGCAAAATGAAAGGTAAGTCGAAAACCATTGAATGACGACTGGATTTTTTAAAAATTGAGTTGATTTTAGTATCACTTTTGAATGTGCCATTTTATCAAACGCTTTCGCGAAGTCTAAAAATCACTATATCAGTTTGACCACGGAAATAATATATAGTCTGTGGGAAGTCGTGAACAATATAGATCAGCTGGGTTGTTGCGGAAAGTTATATACGGAAGCCGTGTTGAAATCAGAAGAACAGCTGAAAAGTTTCAAGATAAGACATTAGGTGTTTAGATCGGTGTTCGCAACTAGCTGCTTCAATTGTTCCACGAGAATGTGTAATCCAGTCAATTCCTGGTAAATTATAATTATAAAACCATTATATTATCTTCGTGAGTAAACTTTAGACCCATATAATTTCTTAGTTTATCTTAGTATGTCAACCGACGAGCGGGGAGATCGATATGTGCCTCCAATGTGAACTTTACGGGCATTCAGCTTAATCTTAATCCACAACGCTTCAACATCACTCACATAACAAAGGATAAAAAATACCAGATATTTTTAACAATAATTGCAACACTCACCACCCCTTATTCCTCGGTCCTTCCGTAATCTATTATATAACTTCGAGCGACGTGACCTCAGAGTCTAAAACATACTCTTAGCGTTTTTGTCAATGTCGGAAATATCAGGTTCGTGCTCTAAGAGGGTAATTTCAAATTCCACTGTCTTGTTCAAAATACTGCCGACGTTTATAATCATAACGCTAAAGCAAAAAATATCCCTTTGTTTTAGTCACTCATTATCAGCTCCTGGGGGAACATGAGACTTGTACCTCTCATTTGGAATTTCGTTCCAAGCTTACAAAACATTACTGAGCCTTATCTTCTCAAATACCAATTTCACTTTGGCACATTGTCGCTTCTCTTCTCCGGTAGGGTTCCATGGGTTTTCTTTCCTTATTTCTACAACCCTTTGAGAAGAGACTTCGTTAATGCGGATTCGTGTACCTTAAGCTTAAAGCAGGTTTTCAAAATAGTCATCTTTTTCATGGCGACCACAACCTTGAGTACAACTGGACGATCCCGACCCGCCGCCTTTTTTCCTAGTCTATGTATTCCCTTCTGCGGATGCTTTTGCTCCTATCGACGCCGAGGAACATCGCGGCGCGTAAGGCATCTACTATATCGTCGGCGGCCGCAACCTCGGCAATAGAAAAACGTGGACGTCCACGCGAGTACACCGCAGACGAACTAAGGGAGCGGAAGAACGACATGCATGCTTTCGCACTCACAACTCATAAGAAGTGCTTAGGTGTCCTCAGAATTCCTTTGTATTGCCGATTTAGGGCAGGACGAGGTATACAGGTGAGCAGTTTAACAGTTTAAGGTGCTGACAATGATAAAGACAATGATAAGTAACCTGCTTTCGTCTGGCAGCAGGCGCTTAAGACGTTTTATTTGCCAATAGGGTTCGACATGTGGAATCCACTCTGGTACGCACTCCTATGCCTTATGTACTTCATCTAGCAAGACATGCATGCTTCCGCGGAAGTATTCACTAGCCTCGCGTGCATTAATATTGGCATGGCGCGTAGCCACCCGAGACTCCCAAATACTGTGCAGGCCCAGTAACATAAGCATATTAAAGGGCACTCCGTCCTCGTTTTAGACAGGAAGGTAGCTGATCCCGTGCCCTCCTCACGGAAAGTCCTTTTTCAGAGTGCGTTCGAGAGACGTCCCATAGGAAGACGCTGTCCTAACACTCCAGAAGAACGTGCTCAATATTTTCAGTTTTTTAACACAAAAAACAGTGGTCACCCATGGGACGAACACCCCTTAGCCGCTATCCCCGTCTCAACTGTTAATGTACCCGTGTATAATTAAAAGAAAATAATGTCTTAACACCCGGCGGAACCCGCGGGCTTTTAACTCGTTTTAAGACGTCTTAGTCTGAACCTGCAGAGTACACGGCTCTATACAAAGGAACGGGAGAAACCACATCAGAAAAGATATCTATACAGGTTTCTACGTCATGCGTCGCTTAATTATTCAAAGGAGCACCGCGTTGTCAAAAATGGACATAAGGCAAGAACTTCTTTAATATAACCATGAACACAACCAGGCTCAATGGACGAGGGAGCAAGGATCTCGGGCAAGTGCTACTTGATCTCAAACATCAAACGATACATAAAAAAGGATCAGTGACGTCGCAAACGAAAAAGAAGAAAACGGTTAACTATTTGGCGCAAAAACAAATGTGACAGTCCTATGGTCCGCCTTCGCGGACGCGGCGAAACATGTTGATACGGCTCGTACAACGCTCTTATGTCGAGCTCCAAATTAAAGCGAAAAATAACGCGATGAAATATGTGCACATTTACTCCTGAATAGTGAAAGACATGTAGCACGTACCACAATTTGTTAAGAAAAAATGAAAGACGCGTTTACAAATCTCTGTAATGCGAAATTAGAGCGCAGCTCTTGAGGAGGAGGAGAGGAAGGTATGGAGGAGGGTATGCCCCTCTCCTCCTCCTCCTACGTACCCTCTTCTCCTCGTCTCCTCCTCCCCCTACTTCTCTCTCCTCTGTTTCTCCTCCTCCTCTCCTCCTCCTCCTCTTCCATCCTAGCTCCTCCCCTCCTCCACCTCTCTTCTACCTCTGTATCCTCTCCTCCTTCTCTCTACCGTCCCACCCCCTCTTCCGTACCCTGTCGTCATCCTCTTCCATACCCTCCCCTCTTCCCACAGTTTCCCTTCTAAATTTAGCTGGAAAATTGACGCCACGTGATCTCAACACCAATTTAGTTTCCCCGCTAAATTTAGCAGTGAAAAGACGTCAGCATGACCTCAACACCAATTCAGTTTTCCCACTAAATTTACCGGAGAAAAGGATGTCACATGACTTCGTGTCCCGTCACCCATGAACAAATTCAGTTTCTCCGCTAGATTAAGCGGGAAAATTGACGTCACGTGACATCAATGCCAATTCGGTTTCCCGCTAAATTTATCGGTGCGGTTACGCCGACGACGACGCCGCTGTACGCGGAAACGGGCGCCTAGGAGCTGGGCTCTAAAACAGATTGTATGTGGCAAGGACGAAGATCGACAAATCCCAAGCTGTGAACTTCTCTGCTTTCTCGCGGAGCTCTGCGGCCTGTCCACGCCAGTAGGGTTCGCTGTCCGCGTAATTCTCAAGTGAAACCCCCTATATTATACAGAACTGGTTAATCACTATTAATTTTCAGAAACGCATGGGGTTGAATGCCCATTACCGTGTCAAAGGCAGAACGATGTATCCCAATTGACAGCGCTGCCACTAACAGAGCACAAACATATGAAGGCGTTCACCATTTCATCGATGCTTTTTTGATTTACACAGAACGTAGCAATGCCGTTCACACAAGCTAATATGCGTAAATTGGAAGAATGAACTTTTGACCCACTGATGGCATTGTTGCTAAGGATGCTGAAACAAAAAGACTGTATATATATATACAAAAATGTAGGGGTGAAAGGAGGCAACCCTGACGCATGGAACCTTGACTTTTAATGCGAAAACATTAACTGTACCATGGAACGAAGCCGGCGTTGTCTGTAACCGTCTGCAGCAGCGAACCGGCAGTCCAATTCCCATTGGCCAGCGAAACGGCAGTTGAATTCCCATTGGTCACAAGCCGAGCAACGCAGATGCTTCGTCAGGGTAGCCTGCGGGGCCGCTCGAGGTGAAAGCGGACGCGCCTCAGAAATAAAAACTGAAACAAAAGCACAGCAACGCATATGCATCGTCACGAAAGCCGTGGAGCCCGCGGGGTTTGCCGCACCTGCGCAGCTGGGGAGCCTGATTTCACCGCCAGAGCGCCGTGTGCAATAGGAAGACGTGGTGCGCTGCTTGTAGCAATGCTTTTGCAGTCCTAGTCGTAAGCAGTCTTAAGTGTCCTCTTTAGTCTTTTATACGTTTTCAAACCGACTTATTGACCATAAGGTTGGTCATTCAACCACCGTCGCCCTGTAGAGGACTCCTTCATGTATAAGAGAGCCGACGATTTAATTGGTCGAAAACCTATAAGAGAACATCATGGGCTATACCCAATCGAAAGCGTTTCGAGTTTTAAATTTGCGCCCGTATTTATTACGTCGCAACGGTCCAGCACACTCTGCGCTTTTTGCATGTTTCTGAAAAGAGTTCTCCTTTTGTTCCACGCGTTTGGTAGGGACTGGCAGGTTCTGTCATTACCAACTGCCGACTTCTAGCCAATATGTTTAATGCGTTAGCATTATGAAGCTACTCATCGCAGATTTCTTGGTATCTGGCCTCTAATGTAGTAGACAGGGAAGGGAGTCAATACAGATTCCCGCTAAGCTAAGCGGAAAATTCACTTGGCGTGACCTATGCACCAAAGCAGTTTCCTCGCTAAATTTAGTGAGAACCTGAATTGCCCCAGAAGTTGCCTCCAGGGCAACCTCTAAGGCTCTAGGCCCCAGAGCTTGTCCTTGAGGTCATCCTAGACGTCTTCCTCGACGACGTTCTAGACGTTGTCCTTGAGGTCGTCCTAGGCGTCGCTCTTAACGTCGTCCTCGATGACGTCCTTTACGCTGTCCATGGCTTCGTAACAAAAGGAGGTAAATATGACGAATGCTATTACAATTCATAGACAACCAACAATAGTGGCTTCTGAATCTTTTATGAACATCTTATAATCAACATTTATTAGGAAGGCATTCTTCGTTTTAAGGCCCTGGGACAGTGTGTGATGTTAAAAAAGATGGCAAAAAAACGTTAAGTTCGTAGCTTCGTTAAAAACATCACATAAAACTGAGCGATCTTATTCTTCAACTCTTTAAAGAATGCTACACCTAGGCCGTCGGGACATGTAACTTGCCTTGGTTTAAGAACTCGATCGCTATTTTAACGTCGTCCACCGCATCATGGCCACTAGCGGGGCTGGAAAAAGGATGGGTCAATTTTTTTTTTATTTCAATGCGAAAGTACCGGCGTTTGCGGCAGGCCTTGACTGAAAATAATGAATAGAATATAAAATGAACTAACAGATACAAATAGAATATCTAATACAAAAGATAAACAAATATATCATGAAATAAAAAATTGAGAAAAATAAATAGATACAAAAATAAGTAAATAATACAAAACTAAATTAAAAATGAATCAGTAATGAAATTATTAAGTAATTAGGAAAATATAGGATAAAAATAGGATAATAAAGTAAAAATAAATCAAAAGAAAGATGTAAAAAAATCTAATAAGTAGGTAATCAAATATATACTGTAAACGACTTAATTTTTGCGAAGGCCTAATTTTCGCGAATGTCGGGAATCGCCTAGAATTCTGGAAAAATAGGTCCCGCGAGCGATTCCGGTAAAATGTAAAAACATTGGAATCTATATTACGATCCCACCGCGTCGCGAAAAGTAGAACCTGCGAAATATTCCGAAATTTGAGCTTTGACCTAAAACGCGAAATAGTGCGCCCGCGAAGAATAAGTCGTTTACATTATTTGCATTTGTCAGCCCGATCAAGCCTGTATACTTTATGTCATTGACTTATCTATTTTGTTTGTGTTTGTTTGCATCGCACCCAACCAGCAGCGACCAACCCTCTCCTATTTGACCTCGAGGAAAAGATACAAGCGTACGTGGACGCACTGTCGGTGAAGCACGGCGTCAAGGTGTCCTGGTGGGACATGTACGGGAACAACTCGGAATTCAAGTGGTTCAAAGTCAGTACGAAACCGTAAGTCAACAGCACGTCCGCTGTGCATTTGATCGTTTCTTTTATTTTTATTTTAGATGCGGAGCATCTCTTGCTCGGGTCTATGTCCCGCGGCGTCGTAGTCCGCACTCACACTACGCATGCGCAACTCTCCTCCTTCCCTCTCTCCAACAGCTGCGCGTTACTCTCTCCGCTCTTTCTCTCTACCAGCTGCGTGCACTTCGCGTGCGTTCGCTTCTACTCACACCGCGCGCGCATGCGCAACTCTCCTCCTCTAGTCTCCTCTCCTTCAAGTGTGAATATAAGCAGCGGTAGCGCTGCGCGCGTTCCCCCGGAGGAGTGAAAGGAGGATAGTTTTGGGCGCGCGGGTCGCAGCGCCACGCCAGGGCTTTCCAGTGGGGTGGGCTTTCCCGCAACTCTGCGGCTGTCGTCTGCTAGCGTTTCTCGGCCGCTCGCGTCCGCCGCAGCCCAAATCCGGCCGGCCAAAAGAAATCAGTCAAGAAGGGAATAAATTAATTAAGCAAAGAGAAGCTATGCTTGCCAATTCTAAGGAGGATAATTTGGAAATGATGTAAATATAAGCAGAAGAAAAGTTATGCTAAATCTAAAAGAAGAGATCTATCGGGGGCTGGTGCGGGGAGAACCGACGCGACGGAAGAAGGAGAAAAGAAAAATGAAATGCAAAAGGAAGGAAAAGATTAGCAATTAAAAATAAAGGCAAGCGAGAAGCTGTACCACGAGTTCAGCGCTGTTGACTCCACTTCACTCCGTTCTTCCGATGAAGTGTGATGGAAGCAACAGTCCCGTCAGTTAGTGGGTTGGCGCAAGCAAGCGTCAGCACCACCCCACAAACTAACAGCAACGCTACGTCCACTGAAGACAAAGCTGCGCAGCGAAGGGCACGCGACGCTGAGCGCAAACGCTTGAAGCGAGCGGCAGACCCTGAACTACGGCAACGAGAAGCGGCGTCCATTCGCAAGTTAACAACGTAATAACACGCAAGTTAACAACGTTACTAACAACGTTACTAACACCGTTAATAACACCGTTAATAACGATCCGCGATGCTCCGCATCACCCCATGGTTCCCCTCGGGAAGATGGTGTAATTTTTTAGCCTTACGTCTGTCTCTACTTCTTGAGAGACGGACGTCTCTCAAGAAGTAGAGAGATGAAAGTTCACAGTGTGCACTCGTTTGTTTATTAAAAAATATTCCAAAATTAATGTAGATCATGTTTCTTTCTTTGTTTCTCGTATACACTAGGGGGTGCAGGCAATGGGGCCTACGGATTATGAGCACATCTTAAAGTGTATTTTTGACAAAATCTAGACAGTAATGATAAACCGAGAAATAGCTCACCTAAAATCAAGAGCAAATCAGTCGAAGATATTGAGTGGACTAACTTTCGGCGTGCAATCGAGAAAAGCTTAAAAATAATTAGACTATGAGCTCCAACTATAGTCTGTTGCAACCTAAGAACGAAGGGCGAGGGTAAGACGGGCTGAGGAGAGGAAGCAGACGGAACGCAAAAGAGAGGAGGAGGTTTCCCCTCTCTTCTCCAGCGTTCCGTCTGCTTCCTCCTTTCCGGACTGTCTTACCCTCGCCCTTCGTTCTTAGGTTGCAACGGACTATAGTTATCGCGACGGGGGTAATGAAGCAAAGACGACTCAACCTCCCATTCAGCAATGTTTGCTCATATCCTGCCACAACTAACTAGGCGCATAAACGCCGAGACCAGTCATTCATTTGAACACTACGACTAAAAATGGACTATCGTTCCGTGTTAAAAAAAAAGAAAAAGAAAACCAAGTTAAAATAAGGCGTGGGATGTCTTTCAGAGGTGGGTTATCTCTCCGGATATTACGGTACCTGCATCTCTGCAAAATATATTCTTGTATTTTTGTTGTCAAATGCATTTTATTTGTTTCTAATGTATTTCTGATACGTATCGCGATACCTGTCTATAAATGTATTTCAGTGTCAGTATTTTAGGTGTCTTTGCCAAATGTCCCACTATTTGTCTTTCAAAATAGTTTTAGTGTATTCCCGCCCAACCCTGAACTCTATACACCGACACGCGGGCTTGACGTCACGGAGCTGCGGCGGCGCTGCGATCGCGCCGGAGCCGGGGGTGTGGCAGGGTGTGGGCAAAAGGGCGCACGTTTCGCATGGGCGTCATAGCATTTCAGCATGCCGCGAAGCTGTGTTGCTGTTAATTGCACCGAAATGTACAAGAAAAGTAGCGGAGTGAGTTTCCACAAGTTCCCGGCAGACTCTGAAAGGCATAGAAGGTGGATAATATCCGTGGATCGAAAAGAATCGTCGCCTCGCGCGAACGACCGTTTGTGCGGCAAACACTTTCTTGAAGGCAAGTGCGGCTTCCATTTCAATCTCCGTCCCGAGGCTTGCTTATGTGCAGGGAAAGCGTTGCCTGATCAAGACCACCGGGATTTTGTTCCCATGTGTGTTCGCGCACAAAGCATCGGCCAAGCGCTCGTCGGAGGCTCGCTACGCCCGTGCTACCCAGCAGAAGAGGATCGGCGACAGAACGGCAGTGTTGTAGGCGTTACCGGAGAAAAGTAACGAAGTACGTTACTCGTTACTTGCAAATAAAAGTAACGCGTTACCGAGCTACGTTGCCTAAAAATAAAAGGAACCCGTTACCGCTACCGATAAAAAGTAACGCACGTTACTTCTGCGTTACTTTTTTTAAATTAAGATTTAGCACATTTTACGGTTTTGACGATACATGTCATATATCAAGAAACATTATGTTCGTGCAGAAACTGAACATAATTACTTTATCACGTTTTACGGTTTCACCTAAATACTCACGAGAAAAAACGCCAAGAAAAACCTGGCTTGACGCCTAAAACACGGAAAAAATTGAAGTGTAATTTCTTTAAGACTTGGGAAGGAGTAACGAGTAACGTAACTACGTTACTTGAAGTAGTAACGTAAGTACGTTACCCGTTACTGTGTCGAAAACGTAACGAGTAGGTTACTACGTTATTGAAAAAAGTAACGCGTTACCGGCAACGCCGTTACTTGTAACGTGTTACCGCCAAGACTGCAGAAAGGACAAAGCGTTACTGCTTGTCATGCCTTGTGGTCATGAGGGTAGGAAAAATATCATACCTTGACTTGAAGACGCTGTGTGTATTTAATCAATTAATGAATACACACACTTCCGCAGACCCACAGACTGCTGATCCGCCGGCAGTGCGGAAACCGACTCGAAGTAATCGTAGGCCTCGAGAGACTTGTACGCCTGCACCGTGTCGGCCGTGAACTGGCTTGGCGAAAAAACTAAATAAACGACGACATGAGCCGTCGACTTCGGTGGCAGCAACTTTACGTCGGAAGTCCAGCAGGCCTTGTTTACGGCATACGGATCGTCGAAGGCAACGCCGTCACCGCACAGTTTGTTTCGATACCGCTGCCGTTCAGGCTCGGGCAGCGAGCTCAAATAGTCGGGCATAGGATATGACATACGTTCTCAGGAAATACGACGCACAAATAAAGATACAAGCGTCCCTACAACGACAACAACGAGCGCACGCCATAGAACGCAATGGCGAAAACGCGGAGAGCCGGGCTGCTCTTGCCCACATAGCTACCGCGCATGCGCGGCCTTGCGGCGTGTTGGTAAACAGAGTCGCTCCGCGTGTCGGTCTAGCCTCACCGCCGCGCGAGGTGGAGTAGTGGAAAGTGTAATAGAGGAGTTTCAACGGCCCCTTTTCCCCACTTTATGCAGCCTCTATGGTCCATAGCAGGCATTCTCACAAAAACTCAACCTCTCCTTCCTCTAAAGCACAATTAGTATAGCCCAAACTGGAAACCAAAACAGTGTATTTTGTCTTGTCCCGAATGAACGTTGACGAGATAAGCGGCTAGACCCCTTCCGACAAGGGTCCGAGGTTTGAAAGGTAACTGTGCTCCCATTTTCGCGGGACAATTAAACCTGTGCGATGATCAAGCTTAATTGTAAAATATTGTATTTTTTCCCCGGCATCCGCATATAAATATTAGGAGTTTATCGGATAAACCAAACATTTTACCGCCGCGTGTGCTTCGGAGTTTTGGGGATTTATCAGGAAGCATGGTGTTGTTGTTAGCGTTGTGAGTAAGGTGGGGGCGGGGGGGCGGCGGGGGCAATTGAGGGCGCGCACTCGCGAGATTGAGATTGAGAAGAGAGGGCCAATTGTGGATGCGCACTCGGAAGCATGGAACTTTAGTTATACGTCAGTGAAAGAATGCATTAGGGTTGGATGAGGCGTCTGCGCCTGTAAGGTGGATTCACACAGGGCCATAGGCGTAGACTTCGGGGGGGGGGCATTGGGGCTCGTGCCCCCCTGATAAGATCCGGGGGGGGGGCAGAGCCCCCCCCTTGGCCTGGGCCATGATCCTTACCGAGACGCTGTTTACGTGCCATGTAACGAGCTTCTCGTAGTGGCATGTAAACAAAATAAGGCCCACGTTGCCTTTATTGACAAAATACATGGGAAATGGAATCCCAGCGTGCTTTCGTTAGCTTCAATCTCTAGTTCTTGGCAAAAAAGTAACGCGCAGCACCCCCCCCCCCCCACCGGGAGAACTTCTCAGCCTGCCCCCCCCCCCCCTCCGGGAAAATGGAAAGTCTACGCCGCTGCACAGGGCTGATCTCTTTACCAGAAACGGCTCCGCTAAGTTGCTCGTCAAACAAATTAATCGTCACATTCGAACTAAAAATTTACTTCTGTGCCCATTTCGCCTATTTTCCATAAAAGGAAAGGACTTGCCCCCCCCCCCCCCCTCCCCCAGAAAAAGAATTGTTAAAACACCTAAGCTCAGACTGGGTGAGATAATTTTGAAATAACCAAAAGTAGAAGACACAGGAACTGACTGACTGACTGACTTCATTCCCTGTCTTTTCTTCCTTTGGTTATTTCAAGATTTTTTCACCCAGTCTCATGTGTTTTAACTAAATAGTAAACTTACACAAGCTCGTCTTCGCCCTCACTGTGTTTACGTAAAAAAAAAAAGAACAAGTTTGTTAGGCTTTATTCGAATGTTGCAAAACGGACCCACGAAATAAAATCAGACTTTGCAAGATGCGAAGGCGTGCAGGGGAGCAGGCTAGGAGACATCAAAATCTAAACCACGAGACACGGAGGAAATAAAATATCGGACAAGACGTCACTAAATCTGGAACTTTAGTGTCGTCTTGTCTGTTATTTTCATTCTTCGGTGTCTCGGGGTTTAAATTATAACAAATCGAAAAGTAACCATTACGCGGCGCGTATAATTGTTAAGACATTGTGGTGTTCTTAAGGCCATGCAGACCGAATTTGAAGTAAACACTTAAACCTCTTAAAAGATTTGCAAAAGTTTCATTGTCACGAAAGTCAACTAAGGCAGAACATTTCAGTTTTTCCCGTTTTTCCAATAGAGTCCCAAGCATTAGCTGGTGTCAAGCGGTGGCTGCCGGTGTTGCCGCTTGACCCCAGCAAGACGAGCCTCGATTCTCAGTCCAGCCTACTACAATAGAGATCAGTGTTGGATGCTGGATGGATGGATGGATGGATGGATGCTAACAACTCTACCCTTTGTATCGGGCGGTAGCTTGTCGCACCTAGCCTAGAAACTGATAAACCAAAAGTATGACTCCTCCATTCGCTCTAAGCCAATTTGCTCCCCTCTGCAATTTTGTAACTCTCGCCAGGCGGCTGTCCATTTGAAAGAAAAAGGTTGCCAGACGTTTCTTTCTTGCTCATGCTAATATATATATATATATATATATATATATATATATATATATATATATATATATATATATATATATATATGTATATATATACTTTTTTACATTGAGGAAAATGCCTCACAACTGATTCATTTGAATATTTAAAGGCGGAGTCTCTCCTTAATCTTTACTCCGATTAAACGTCCTCACCAGGCCGTCTCGCAAGCTAATTTAAACCTGGCTTGGTGCTGCCTCGCAGGAACAGGATAGTCGCCCAAGCCGGTCCCATCAAGTTCGGCGAGGCGAAGATCAAGTCACTCCAACCGAAGGTGATCTACACAAACTGGGTCCACAACGAACAGCCCGACACCTCAACGACGACCAGAGTGAAGAGGTCGACGCTGCACAACACCACCCACATGCACAGCACTCAGAGGGCCTTCAACTGCGGTTTTAGGTTATCCGTCGAGGCCAAACTGAATGGATCTGCGGGCAGCATCACCGCCAACGCTGCCACAAATTTCGATCTGACGAGGCTCAACAGCGAATTCACACCAAGACCGAGAAGTACTCGGTCAAGCAGGTCGTCGATGTGCCCCCGCTGAGGTCCGCGAAGATCGAGTGGGTCGTCACCGATGTTGTCAGGGTGAGTGAACACATTTCGATAGTTGTCGATAGTCTCCGGTTACGCTCGCCTATTCTAGGTGTCACTATAGTCGCTGACGGATTGAGAACGGCCGGGCGTCTTTTTCGGATTCATGGGGGCTATGTTGCAGCTTTGGATTCCCAGGAGACTAGGAAGAGGGAAGTGACGTAGGTGTGAATGAACGTATCTCGCATCGCGAAACTCACCGTCATCAGCGACTCCACCAATCAACATCCAAAGAGCGTTGTTGACGTCACTTCCCTCTTCCTAGTCTCCTGGGAGTCCAAAAGCGCAACATAGCCCCCATGGTCTCCAGCACGATGTCGTCGCCCTCCGCGGTGACTTGGCCCTGCGTGCGCCATCGAGGTTCACGAGATGCCGAAGCATCATGGAGGAAAGAAGGATCGTGCTGGGAGGCATAACAACTGAAAGACTCTTCAGGTCCATTCTCATTTTCTCAGTACCTATGGTCAGTCTATGCTAGTGGCGGATTTAGAATAATAAATAACCTTGACAACCAAATAAAAAGAAAACAGAGAAACACCGGGGAGGTGCAAGAACAGTGCCGTGTACTGTGCAGCCCCCCCCCCCCCCCCCCCCCCCATTTTGAAAATATTTATAGCTTTTATAGACGAATGATAGCATACAAGAGCGTCTTACATATACAGCTGAGAACATTCATTTCACAAAATGCGCCCAATTCTCGCAATTCACGTCGGGTCTGCGCATGATTCGCTTGAACTTGTTTTTTAAACACGTGCGGCGCAAAGCAGGTCACAGGCGTGAACAAGCGACGTTGTTTGTTTGTTTTATATTTAGCGTGGAAGGCCGTTTTCAAAACCAGTAACGTAGCAAAATCGTACTGTGTCCTGCACGAGTCTGGGAAGCAAACCTTAATGTTAAACCCTGACTCCTGAAAAAAGAATTGCTGACGTTGTGTCCAGCTGATTGTATTGGGAGGTGTGCAGCAGCTGCTCCGTGCCCTGTATATCGGCTGTTACTAAACACCCACAACCTTCAAAATCATATGTTTATTAATCTGCCGCATCATGTTTTTTATCGGGTTCTCGATTAACGAAGGTACAAAAATTTGTAAGTCATCAAAGTCTACCTGCAATGAGGAGAACAATTCACGGAAATGCCAAACGAACAATGGGGCTTAGAATGACATTTGCTGTAACGACCAAAAAGACCAAAAAAGAATAACTTATACATCTTCTTCCTTGCTCAAGTTAAGGGTATTAGGTTGATCTATTATATCCGAAGTTTTCTCTAGTGATTTGAAGATTGGATGTATTTCAAGTATAAGTATTCGAAATACCTGTTTAAATTATTTTGTGTAATTGGTATACTATTTACATACAGGGGAGTGCCTTTGCCATTTTTATTTAAATACTGAAAATTTAGCAAATAAAAACGTCCCAAACCATAGCCTCCTTTATACTGATAATGCCTGCCCAATGGTTGCCTTCCCCATGCTTCGTCGTCGTTGCGCCTGCTTCCCATATTTGCTACCAGAGGCGCCAAAACCCCATACAAAAATGCAGACGACTCTTCGCTGCCCGCTGCTACAGTCCACTTTGATGCCGTTTGTGAATTGAATACATTCGTAACCCTTGCTACATAGCAAGCGCGGGGCACCGTCAGTATAGATTTTATATATAAAAGAAGTCGTATACCTTTCTTTTAGCTTTCACGTCTTGGTTTCGTTTCTACGCTAAAATGTTACCAGACCCTGGTGCTTGTCCAATCGACAACAGAAATTGTCAATGCAAATTAAAAGGAGACAGACAGGCTGGCGGACCTTCACGACGTTGAAACAGCGACCACTGAGCGTTTTTGTTGCTTCTGTAGCAGAGCCGGAAAACATTCGGCCCGCGGACCCCATGCGACAGTCAAGTGGTTTTTCTCAAGACCGCGAACGAGTCCCCGCTGACCGAAAACCTGCGCACCCGTCGAAAGCACTCTGACAGAAGATCTTGAGATACATTTTCGATCTGTTCTTTTAAGCGCACAGCCCCTTGATGTTTTTGACCGGTGTCTTGTGGTCCGCACTGTTTTTCACGTATGCAGTTCTAGAGCTTAGTGGCTTGTTGGACAAGATCTTCTTGGGGTCAAGCTTGTCAGTCACGGACGCCGAGTAGTTTGTGAAAATTGACCTGAAATGCTTAGTACAGAGACGTTGCAACAAATCTTTGTAACGAGTGACATCTTTCTCTGCCTTTGCGCATTTCAGAGCCCCATGGTGAATAAGTGTATCCACCACAGTCTCAACAGCTGCATGTAAAGGCTTTTTCAGCATATTTCGTTTTTTTTTCAGTTAAATCTCTACGAAGTTCTTCAGCGCATACAACACCCTCACTTGATTCTCTATTGGATGGTATAGTCCTACCCTGTCCTGGTGCCTGAGGAGGGAATCACTAGGAGAAATAGAAGCCTGCTTAATGACCACTAGGGAGTGCCACTCGCGAGTTCGAGTTGCACATAGGCACACAACAGTAAGGATATATGATGCGACTTAGAACGTAGCACAAGGAGTCAGGGCTAAGTACAAGGTGCTGAAGTGCCCACGATCAATCAATGGAATGAAATGACGGCGCGTGTACGTGTGGCGTCACGATGTGCGTGCCACGAGCCACAGACAGCCTCGTGCTATTGAGCTATGCCGGCTATAGAGCTCTGCGGGTGGAATGACGACCGAAAGAAGTTACTCGTGTTACAAAAAATTACGTGATCAAGTGACCTATTTGATCACGTAAGGTCACGTTACCACGTAACCTAACAAGGAAAACGTACGTTATCACGTAACTTAACGTGATAACGTAGCTTACGCTAGCTACAGTGAACTGTAGCAGCAGACAGCGGACAAGCGTCGTCTGCTTTTCTGTATGGGGTTTTGGCGCCCCTAGCAGCAAATATGTGAAGTAGGCGCGACGACGACAAAGAAACCATTGGGCAGGCATTTCCAGTATAAAGGAGGCTATGCCCAAACTCAATTTTGGGCTCGGCTTTTTGCAATCAAAAATGATATTGGACGTTCTTCGCAATAAAAGTCAAATGCGAAAAAAAACAAAAAAAACTTGCTGCTTATAATAAATAGGAAAGACAGAAAGAATAGAGCAAGATATGAGCGGGATTGGTACAATTAGTGACTTTTTGGCTGATTGATTTAGTTTGTCAGACGTCGCATAATGACATATGTCGTTTGAAGAGGCTTTATTGCTTCTACCGAGCCTTTGATATTAAACTCATACTGAATAGTTCACTGTGTTTACTGAAGTATCCACCTATCTGATGACAACCAAATTTTTATTTGTGGAGCTACACTTTTTAAGTGTATGGAAATTGCAATGTATGAACTCCACTTTTTATTTTGGCGCAATCTTATTTTTTTACCTGGGGGTATATTTAAGTGTAAGATGTTAAACTATGGGAACAACATGCATTTGCAAAGTATGTGAAGATGATCAAATACCTGTATTTGTAACTTGAAGTCATATCTTGCATTTAAATACCTTTCTAAAAAAAGTTTAATCGTATCTGGGTTTCGACATGCTTTTTGTCGAAGTATTTTTAATTTATATTTCGATACATTTTTGAAGTATTTTGCCTACATATGTAGGTACGTATAAGTTATAACTAACATAAGAAATGCAGTATCATCAGTGTTTAGTAAAATCCAGATAATTAAACTGTTTCGAAGTCCCCGTGATATCACTACTACAAAAACGGCCGTAATTTGAAAGTTGAGAAATGTTTTGCCCAGTTCGGTGGGTTCGAATCCCGATCGAGGAGCCAGCAGTCTGACCCAGCCTTGTCGTGGATGATACGCCGTGTAACCGTGTTTTTGGTTACGCGACGAAAGAAGGTGGTCGATATTAATCCTCAATCCTTCGTTGGGACGAGCCGAGATGTTCTTCGTTGTTTCGGCACATAAAACCCCTATATTTGACTCAAAGAAACATTAGAAAGATTTTGATGGTGGCAATATGTCCAAAAGTCCCGTTTTCGCTTCAAGTAGGACAATTAAAAAGTAATTAGGCCCCGAAAAAAACACGCTTCTAACTGCGTTTTTTACATCGTCTTCGACAGCTTCGATAAAAGCTTGGCGAGGGGAGTCTTGAGTTTCTTAAGATTGCTTCTTATCTAGTGGGACTGCGGCACTGGCCAATAAGAATGCCGAGGGACTAATCACCAAAGAAAAAGCGAAATCATGAGAAGCCTGGCCCTGCGTTCTAAAACTCTCAGTGGCTATAATAGGTAGTGTCTTCTCCTTACAGGAAATCCCCTGGACAGCCGACATCAGAGTTGCGGGCTCGTTTGCGGTTTGTTTTGAGACGAAAGTTAAGGGCGGGTACCTGTGGTTCCACCGCGTGAGCAACCTGCGGGATCCGCTACTGAAGCGCGTCGGACGAGGGGTGCTGCAGTTCACCGCCGGCGGGAACCTTCTCGAGCGTCTACGGTGCCGAAGCTCACCTCAGAGTGTCCCAGTACGGCGCTGATGGACAAGGACGGCGAACCCTGGAAATTACCAACCGCACGCTACCTTTGAGTGAGCGCCCAGAAAAAGTTGGCGCTTTGCAATAAATCGTTTTATTTTGTGAAATGTTGGCGATCTTGATTTGATTTGTAGCACTGTCGTGTGTCAAAAAAGGTAAGATGTTCATTCAACAAACAAAACGCGTATGTAGACATGCAGTCCCACTCTCAGAAAAAAGGGTGTATTATTACACCCTTTGTCCCATATAATACACCCCAAAACTTCAATTCGACGTACAGCGCCCTATAGTCGAACAGACGGCCCAAAATTTTACGAGGGGCTTGATAGCCGTGTGGTACAACTTATTAAAATAGCTAATGTACGTGTTAATGACTACAAAAAAAAAATAATCGGGGTTTTCTTGGCCCTAGCGCAAAAACTCAGTGTTTTCTTTGTGTGGTCTTTGATACGTTCTTTAGCTATTTAAAAAGTTATATCGCACCGTTATCAAGACCTCGTAAAATTTAGGGCCGTCTGTTTGACTATAGGCGCTGTACGTCGAACTGAAGTTTTGGGGTGCATTATATGTAGGGCTCCGTGTTTTCGGATAAATCCGAAAAACTCCGAAAAACACCCGCCGGTAAAATTTTTGTCAATTCGGATTTATCCGATAAACTCCGAATTGTTATGTGCCCATGCCACCCCCCCCCCCCCCCACACACACACAACAAAAAAAATAAATTTTTTTTTTTTTTCAATTTGAGCAGCGCAGGATCAATGGTCCTGGGAAAATGACACCATAATTATCTTTCAAGCCTCGGACCGTTGTCAAAAGGGGGTCTTACGGCTTGTCTCGTCAAGGTTGGTTCAGGGAAACAGGTCATCGTACCATTCGTGTCACGACAAAAGCCACTCTTTTGGTTTCCAGTTTGGGCCATGGGATTTGGGATTTAGAGAAAGGAGAGGGTATGTTTCTGGGGGTAACAGTGAAAGCTATGGACCATAGAGATTGTATAAAATAGGGAAGAGGGGCAGTTGAAACTTCTCTATTACATCCTTAACCACTCCACCTCGCGCGGCCGCGGGATAGATTGATGGGATGACTACGAGCTTCCTTGCGGCTACCTCCGGCAGTTTATTGATTTTAAGGTATCGACGTTTATCGAAGCCACACTTGTGTGCGACTTTTGTCGTGGGACAAATTAGTATTGCCAATGACACCAACGCCAAATTCAACTGAAGAAATCTTAATTGATACAAGCGCGTTTTATTTTTTATCTGGCATACGTTTGCATCCGGTTATTATTTATTATTTTTAATAGGAAACACTGCGAAATTAATCTCCGAATTTCGGAGAATTGGGGATTTACGAAAAATAAACTCCGATAAACACCGAATTTTTGCTAAAAAATAAACTCCGAAAAACACCCTCCGAATTTCACGAAAAATAAACTCCGAAAACACGGAGCCCTAATCATATGGAACAAAAGGGTGTAAAGTGATACCCTTTTTTTTTTAGAGTGCCGAAGTGGCGCGCCGCTTGCTGATAGGAGGTACGAAGCGCCACCTGGTTAGAGCGGTACATGACTTCCACTATTTACATCTTTTTCATAGGATCAAATTGGGCGTGTTAAAACAAACCAGTATAGTAATGCAGCCAGCCTTGCGGTGCACAGTCGGGAAGAATTCGGGCTCTCTCAGGTCTTGGAAACCTAGCGGGGCTTCGTCGTAGCGTTGAGCTCCTTCTGAGCCCCGGTCCTGGCGGAAGCTGTGCAGCTGAAGTACAGCCTCACCCTGAATCCGCTGGCTGTGCTTTCGCTCAAATAATAATATTAGAAATAATCATAATTTTATTCAGCAAATGAGGCAAATAAAATGCTCGCGTGTTCGATGTGACGACTGTCCGTCGTCGGTGCGAACGAAATGGGAACGTGAGGTACAAGCTCGACCTACTACAGCACCTGGAGCCCACGTGCGCGAGTGGAGTTTCGCACAAAGACGCCGGGGCTATGTTCCAAATCTTACCCGAGTAACCTGTCTCCTACGTCAGCGGGTTATACCACGTGACATCGCGAGTAAACGATCTGCGACTCGATTTTGGAACGGCCGGGATGGTCACCTGGATACTACGCGGATTTGCTTCGTCTTGGGCTACGGAAAAAGAAAACACAACAGCGATGGCAGAAAATAGAGGACGATCCTTTTGATCATAGAGAAAGCGCTCCAAGAGACGATAGTATTAATGACGAAGCGGTGTTTTCTGAGGTGGATTCACCAGTTCCTTCTATTCACCTGCCTTTTGAGCTGTATATTGAGATACAAAAATACGTACTCCTTACAGTTAGACATAAAAAAATTGTTGTTTTAATCATCCCGATCGCTATAAATCTAGTACACGTGCGGCATATATTCCATGGATTGTAATTTGCACCGACTACGTTTTGCAGAAATTGCTTCCACACGGTGTAGCGGTACAGCGCAGGGGCTTTCTCAAGAGTGATATGTAACTTACGTTCGCTTTAACACGAATATGATTACAAAATCACAAAGAGGAGGGAGATGGGGAGAGGTTGTTGACTGATCATATGCATGAAATCTTCGAAGCCTTAACTGCTTTAAAAGCGTTATCCTCTCATTACAAACACTCTGGGGGAAACAAAATGCTACCTCATCATTTACTGCGTTCGAACAATTTCAGCCTTGAACGTGAGAATACGGCACTCCTTCCAATGCCAAGGACGAGGATCCGGAAAAGCTCCTGTTTACGCTCGCACTCTGATAATAACAAGTATACCATCCCGGGAAAGGTGCACGGTCTGCATTCAATACAATCAATTCCTGCGTTGAAAAGAGCAAATCGCAATAACCCCACATAATCCGCTGCACCTCATTCTTTGTCATTGCGAACGTCCACCACCAAAGCCAACGGAGCAAGCGAGCTTTGACGGCTGCCGGCGCAAAAAGCAGACGACGAACAGATCACGTGACGTATTTACTAGATTTGATCCGACGTTACCCCCCGATCGAGGAGGGTAGCGTGAGTAATTACTCCGGAGTAAATAACCTGCTTCTGCAACGCGAGTTTTGACGTCATCGAGTAAGCTCGAGTAAGTTTTGAAACGCCCCGGTACGAAACCTTTACTACGGAGTTGGATCGAGCAAATTTTAGAACTGGCGAATTCCGGCAGTGGTGTAACGTAGATGTTGTAGTACGTGCGCTCTAGTTTCTGATCTCCGGAGTCGGGGCTTTTACCTGTTTGGGTGAACGGTGTTGGGCATCAAGTGACTTGTTGGCAACGCCAATGCGCTGTTTTCTCATGAACCTCGGCACCTGAGACATGGGGGGGGGGGGGGGTTGTTCCTTGGGCTGTTTCTGTATTTCATCAAATCACAGGTACACTCCGTAGACTTGAAGGACATTTTGTTAAGCAGTTCCTAGCTTCTTTCACAGCGCGCTTGGCTCTCCCATTTGAGCTTAAATGGTAGTGGCTGGAAGTTACATGAGTGACGATGCTGATGAGGTCTCTGAACTGTTGGCAGCTGTAAAGTGATCCGTTGCCGCTGCACAACTTTTCTGCAGTCGGTGTGGGGTGAAAACTTCCACGCAGTCAATAATTACTGCAGTGGCTTCTGTCTGTGAGAGACTTAACTTCAAAAAATATTCATTAAAACTCAACCCAATCTAGGAACTCTTGTCCATTGTTGTAAAATAGGTCACTTCCCCCGATTTGTGACGGCAAACTGGAGATATCGCGGTTAAAAATAGTCCACATGATTTGGCTTAAACTTTGGAAAGAAGCACTGCACTTTGCCAACTTGTCAATGTCACTATTGATGAAGCGAAAATACGCAGGCGAGCTGAAAAATTAACTCCAAAAGAAAAAAGAAACCTCGAGCCTTAGAATAGATAGAATAACGGACAAGCACTCACACCATTAATTCTTCCTGGTGCAGGTCTATACTCATGTTCGTCGCTGCTTTCATCGTCTATTAATGCCAAGCCAATACATGACGTTTCCACCTCTTGTTTTTATCCTTTCGGCGATTCCATATAAGGCGTGCCAATTCGCCAATACCTCCCGTGTTTTTTTTCTGGGATGACTAGCTTGCTACTTCTGAAAACAAGCCATTTTGCGCATTCGGTATGTCACAATAATCTCAGTAATCGTGAAGTGCTTTGGGAGACGGAGCTTTTCCCTTGAAGGCCATGCGTTGTTTGCGAGCTGCCGGAGTTGTACCATCGTCGGATCCTATTCCTTCCCTGCGCAATGGCCACAAGCCGCTGTTTAGAAACAGGCACATAACCAATAACATTCACGTGGAAATGTTCTGACTCTTCTTGAAGTTGGGCTTTGCCTGGAAACCGTGACATTCGATCGCTGAGAAAAACTTGTTTTCCTTGGCTGTGATAGGAAACCTACACCTATTAACGCTGTTTATATTAAGTTTTTTTTTTTTTTTTGGAACGTCGCGAAGGGATATACGAGCCTTGCGTCTTTTTGGAATTTGAAAATGCAGTGGTTATCGATGATGCCCGGCTTTGTACTTGAAGGGGACTGATGACCTATTAAGCTGTTCGGACAACTTTTATTCTCAGCTCCCACCACATTTACGTGGTAAATAAAATTGTTATTATTATTAAGTTCCGAACTGATACCATGCCTATACATCTAATAACAAAAGTAGTTAATTACTACAAACATAATTAATTACTTTATATAATATGAACTATATATTAATTTTTTTTTTCAAATAGGCCTCTGGGCAAGGACCAAAAAGACATCGACATTTGTTAGTAGTTCCCACAGCAATGAATTTGTTCTCACAGCAATACTCGCAACATTTTCAATGTGCGCGTATTGCTACTTGGTTTTTCTGAGGGAACGTTGCGAATATGCTACTGGCTGTCAATTTTCAGAATCACTGCTCCTACACCTGTTTGAATGGCGTCTACCGACAACGTGATCAGTTGGTCTTCTATAAATACGCCAGTTCTGGCTCCATTGTGTGAGACTAGCGCGAAGTTTCGAAAGTCGTTTGTTGGCGTTCAATCCAAACTAAGGCGGCATCCTTTCTTAGCAACTTTCGCACCGGAGTTGTACCTGTTAACATGTTTGGTATGCATTACGCCACGAAATTAACAATGCCTAGAAAAATTCGCAGATGATTACTGTATTTTGGCTCTGGTATTTCCAGAATGTCCTGAGGTCTTTATTTAAAGGTGCCGCATATGTTCCTGCAAATACTGGCACTTCCTCTTGTTGAGTTTCAGGTTGTTGTCTTGGCAGCGCTCCAGGACCATTCGCAAATTTTTTCGTGCTCCTTCGTGGTTTGTGCACAAACAAGACTGCCGGCCACGATGACGGGGATACCTTGAAGTTCATCTAACACTCTGTGAATAGCCGTTTGAATGTCTGGGGCAGTTGAGATGCAAAAACTCATACGCAAAGAAACGCTTCCTCCCGTATGAAGTACTCCAGGTGCAAATGCGAGAAGTTTCTTCGCCTAACTTGATTTGCAAAAATCCAGAGGCGAAGTAAAGTGTTGAAATGCGTCTAGCTTCGCTGAGGCTCGGCGCAACACCTTGCAAAGTGAGTATTGGATAATACTCTCTGAGGAGGATTCATGGATGGATTCAGCCATAATCTGGGGCTTCTGCGCGCTCACGCAGATGCTCTTCGCTGTAGCAAATATACATGTATAACCGCAGAGATTGCGGGGCGAACTCCGCTGCCAGAAAGGGTGCGGCCACGTCGATGCCGTGGGATGTATTCCAGGAGCAAACTGAAACTGACTCGACGCCACACGCGGCAGTATGGCTTTGGTCCTCAAAGTTTGGGTGCACCATTCTGCGTAGATTGCACTCGGTCGGTAAAGCGATTCACACCCATTGGCAACGCTGTTCCACACAGGGTTACTCGATGCTGCGTCTGTGCAAGGGTAGGTAGGTACTTCGGTTCCAACTTGTGGCATACGGTTCACGTGAGTTGCAGCCTACACCGCGGCGCCATTGGCGGCGCATCACCGTTGAAGTGAAATTCGCTTGTCTGTAGAGTGAAAAACGCCATCCGCGCCTGTGGTTCCTTGCAGCCGTAAAATCTTTTGGAAGTTCATCCGTAGCTGCTCTCTGCAATGTCCGGGCGTCCGAAGGCAGATGAGGTTGATGAGTGCGAAGAACTCCGGAAGAACGATCAAGGAAGAGTTGATTATTCGACGACGGCCACCAGCCGAAAGATAAATGTGGACATTGACTCACCCCTCTCCTTTTCTTCCACCCTAAGAAACAACAGTGGCCACTGACCTTTTTCCCTTTTGGGCAGCTGAGGTCCACTATCAGGGATATTGAGGTCATTCTCACCTCCCGAAAGAGAAAGTTGAATTCAAGCCGAACGTTGGTCAGGGCAGACGATGGACCCCAAAAACCTGAAACCTTTGAACGTGGAAAAAATAAAAGGGCAGAACCTAATGTTTCAGTTTGGCTATCTATCCCTAAGAATAAACACATAAGGGTGATAATAAAACCAAAAGGGTTTTGGCATGTGGCATATATTCCCCATGTTTTTATTCCTCTTCAACTACCCAATTTGTTTTCTTGTTGTTTTCTAACGGAGGCGCGTTCTTGTAAGAACGCAGGATATAATTCTTTCTTGGCTGTGGTGGAGGTAAACAAAAAGGTGTCCAGGCAACGCCTCGCGTACTCCGTTTCGCACTGAGTGCGACCTACAGGCGTATGTTCAGAACGCATTCTACGGCTCAAGAGACAAGGATGGTAACACGCAGAAGGCGACTATTACAACGGTCTATACACTACTTCGCTGTATATAAACAAGCCCGCTTTTGCTCACACTGGGTGTGGGCACTGCGCGGTCGAAAAACCAGACTCGTGTGGGGTAAAGCATCTGCGCATGCGCAGTTCCGACAGCAGCACAACAGCGGTGGCGAGACGTCAGTCAGTTAAGTTCGTCCATAGACCACTTTTTTTTTACTTAATAACTGATAAACTTAAATAAAAAGGAGACGTTGTCTACTGCTAAAGCAGTGCGGACCACTCCTTTAGTAGGCCGCTTAATAATCATTGTATTGCCATCTTTTATTACCGGGCAGTGAAACGCATTCTGAGCATGCGCAGCGGCGCGGTATATCAGACGCTGTGCAGGCGTTGACAGCCCAGTGACTCAGCATTTCTCGCCTGGGTAATAATAATAATAATAATCTTTATTTGGACTCCTTGAGTCTCAGGTGGAGGGGCAAAAGGTAAACAGATTTACCTGACGAGGCCCCACCACCCTACACATTGCTCAGCAAAGAATCAAAAGAGAACAGAAATAAACACAAGTAAAACGACAATAAATCTTATCAAACAATTTGTCACTGCACGAAGTAGGCACGAAACAATCTTCTACAAAATAATGAAATATTTAACCACACGACGAGCAAAATACGACTTGGCACGAGATACGAGCTTTTAAGCGAATTAACACGAATAACGGTGGTCAGAACTGATTATACACTATTCAACCTAATGCATATGCATAACAAAACGCTATTGCCTATTGTAAAATATAACGTTTCAGGTTACTCTTGAAGGCAATAAGGGAAGTAGCATTCCTCATTAATTCAAAAACACTTGGATGATCGTTCAAAAGCTGTGGTATTTTATACGCTAGAGCTTGGGAGCCATAATTTGTCCGTATTTTGGGCTTTGTATATATTTCATTTCTTAGATTATATTGTGTAGTTTTAGGGTGGTAGATCTCACAAAATTCATTTTGGTCACTGCTGTACTCGCGGTATATTATCATTGCTAGTTTTAAAATAAAGAGCTGATGGATACTTAAAATTCGATATTTTAGGAAATATGGGGCAGAATGATCGGTATAGTGGAGGTTTTCGATGCAACGAACAGCTTTTTTTTGAAGGCCGAACAGTCTATCTAGATTTGTTTTCGTGGTGGTTCCCCAAACTAGTAAGCAATAATGTAAATGAGATTGCACAAGACTGTAGTAGAGTTGGCACTTAAGCCAACAGGGAAGGAGATGTTTAAGTTTAAACAAGATTCCAATAGATCTGGATATACTAGAGCGAATATGATTGATGTGGTCTGTCCAGCTTAAGGTTTCTTCGAACCAGACACCTAAAAATTTTAGGGAGGACACTCTTTCCAATTCTGAGTTTCTAAATTGTACTGAGAAGCTACTACAGATTTGCTTATGCAAAGGCTTGAAAATAACATATTTTGTTTTGTTAATATTTAATTCTATTTGACTAGACTCTAGCCAGAGCGCAAGTTCCCGTAACCAAATGTTTATTAAACCTTCTATTACACTAAGATCCTTATCAGTAAAAAACACGTTAGTGTCGTCTGCATAAAGTATAATATCTGGAGTTCGCGGAATGTTTACTATGTCATTTATGTACAACAGAAAAAGTAATGGTCCCAGAATTGACCCCTGAGGCACACCATAATTTATTTTCATTAGTTGCGATTCATACTCATTGATTTTTACATATTGCGATCGTCCAGATAAATAGCTATGAATTAAGTTCCAAGTTGTGCCCCTTATACCATAGTGCGTCAACTTTTTTAGAAGAATGTCATGTTTAATCGAATCGAATGCCTTGCGAAAATCCAGAAAAATTCCTACTGTATATAATTGATTTTCAAAACTATTAATTAGCTTATCTTTGATATATAGCAAGGCTTTTTCCGTGGATTTGTTTTTCTGGAAGCCATACTGTTGCCTAACAATTATGTCATTTTTTTCAAGGAAACTAGAAAGCCTAACATTGATTACCTGCTCTAGAATTTTTGAAAATAAAGGTAGCACAGAAATTGGCCTATAGTTATTTATATTGTTGCGTGGACCACCTTTATGTATAACACAAACTCTGGCAAGTTTCATTTTTTCCGGAAATATACCAGTCAATAACGACGTGTTACAGATATGTTCTAAAGGGGAGCTTATAAAGTGCGTGACTGCTTTAATCGGTGCCGCTTTTATATCATCTGATCCGGCCGCTGTGTTATTACTTAAATTCTGGAGGAGCCTCGTTATCTCTGCCTCCGTCACAGGGCAGAGGAAAACTGAATTTGCAGTTGCAGCTGGCGACATATAAGGCTCGAAGCTGCTACTTGATGCAGATGTAGTGGGGCAGGCGCCGCAACTTAAGAAGTGAGCGTTAAACTTGTTAGCAAGGAAGGAATTTGAATACGAGATACCATCAATCACCAGTTCATTTGGAAGTAAATTATGGGGCTGGGAGGTAAGACTTCTCACAGTGTTCCATACTTTTTTAGGATCATTATAAACGGACGCGAATTTATCACCGTAATACTGCTTACGTGCTTTCTTAATGTCTGCGTTTAACTTATTCCTTATTTTTTTATATTCGCGTAACACCGACTCATCTCTTGTTTTGATAAAAGTATCATAGAGTTTATCTCGCCGTTTTATTCTTCTATAGATATCATGAGTGATCCATGGTTTTCTTATTTTCTTGTGTTTTTTAAGATTTCGCAAGGGAAACGCTTCGTCATAGCATTCTTTAATCCTAGTTATGAAAATGTCGTAGCATATACTTGGATTGCTTTCACTGTATAAGTCATCCCAATTAATGTTTGATACAAGGTTATAGAACTTAGCAATATTGGCATAATTGATACTTCTACAAGTTATGACAGCTACGGAGTGCTTTGTGTCTATTCGTTTTCGTTGAGAAGGAAGAATGCAAAATATAGGTAAGTGATCACTGACTGGACAGGAAAATATTCCAGGAATTGTTTCACTCGGTAGATCACTTGTGATACATAAATCAATTATGGTTGCACTATCCCGAGTTATTCTTGTTGGTGCAGTAATTACGTTACTGCACCCGAATGATTCAATAGTATCAAGGAACTGTCGGCAGAGTGGATGCGAGCCCGACAGATCAATATTAAAGTCCCCTATTAGTATGATTCTTAAATTCATTGAGGTAATGTGCTCCAAAAGTTTAACTACGTAATTCATGAATTCGGATATTGCCCCAGAAGGTGGCCGATATAGAGCAGCCACTACGGATCCTTCACATATGGCAACAATTGATTCGTAGTCCCTAGTTACATGTGAGTATTCGGACATAACACTATACCCTATGCTTTTACGAAAATACAATGAAACGCCCCCTCCTTTTTTATTAGTTCTGAATACGCCTTCACTCTTATAGCCTTCAAAACTAACCTGATCACTTGTATTATAAACCCAGGTTTCCGTGAAAGCCAAGACGTCGAAACTGTAATTCAGAGAGTTCAAAAACATAGTAACATCATCATGTTTATTTACAATACTCCTAGCATTCAAATGACAAACAGAAAAATGTCTTTTAAGAAACGATACATTATCCTGCAGAAGTTGTTTAAATGTATCCTGGCTGTAGTACAGGGACATAAATGTTGTGTCAGCCATTTTACATTATTTTGCCGAGATCGTCCTCGGATTCAATCTTAATAGCGCGCTGGCCTTCCGCCTTTCGTACAAACACCGTTCCGTTTTTCTGCCATGTAAACGCGTACCCTTGTTCACGAGCCTTTGTCTTCGTCATCCACAGGAGCTTTTTGTTGGAGGCAGTTAAATTATCAAAGAAGCGGACATTCAGACCGGTATCTCTTAAGCCGCCCCATTTAGCCAGCCACTGATCACGCGTCACCCGTGACAAAAAGCGTATCAAGATTACCGGAATCTTTCCTGGCTTGGGCGGCAGCCTGTGTAGCCCATCCAGATCATTTTCCGTCAGTTCACTCAACTCCAGCTTTCTTGCGATTTCATTTACTTTGCTTAGCAGATTTTCATTTTCGCTCCGTGGAAGTCCATGTATTTCTAAGTTCTGCCGTCGGCTATACTGCTCCAGGCTGTTTACTTCTAGTTTTAACCTCTTTACTTCTTCGGTGCTGCCCTGCGTCTCGACATTTGAAACTCGTTTTTTGAGGTCGGAGATCTCTTTAGACTGCTCCTTCATTTGCGCGAGCACTTGGTCATACTTATCCGACAGTTCCTGGACTTTCTTTTCAATGTTAGACACAGTATCTTTCACCGACATTAACGAGTCCACCTTTTCCCGTATGGTTACGAGATCGCCCAGTTTGTTATTCATTTCAAGCAGCAGTTTTCCGAAGTCAAGCTCCGGCTCTCGTTTGTCTTTGCTCTGCGCCTGTGCTCCCCGAGCTTTCGAAGTACGACACGTCGGGCATCTCCAAGTTTTCTTTGCGTTTTCGCCCCTAGACTTAAACGTGCTTTCGCTGACACCTGAGCAAGCACCCAGGTGATAGGCATACTCACAGTCACAACATTTAGAAAACATGCCATCATCTGGAA